>QVOB01020420.1:0-23059 GCA_014839585.1 Pseudomyrmex concolor | reverse complement strand
CTTTTTCATAGATGGAGAAATATTTCTACAAAATTTCAACTTGTGCGTCTTATTTAAAGAACAAGACGCGATATTAAAATCTTGGTTATTATACTTGTCGCATCAATGACTAGAGCTTCAGTAAGATAAGCGAAAATATAAATTCACAACGGAACAAAGCAACTCCCACTGCAAATCTTTCGACAAGCATTCCCGCATAGTACGCGCGGAAAGTATTTCCACGCTTCCATGAAATTTAAGAAGATTATATTGTGATCTATCTATCTACTTCTGTTATTTCAAAACTAGCTGACATTTTTGTGTGCTAATTTGGTGAACAAATGAATTTAATAAAATTAACATCTCGCGAACAAAACCATATTCTTCTTGAATAGTTATGATATGTTATGATTTGGTATTTTGTGAAAAGCAGAAATGACTAGACAAATACATAACAAAATTACGCTTTTAAGATAAAATATAAACAAATATAAAAATTATATACAATATATTATAAAAAATTATGCAATCAAGGTCAAATTTTTTGTATCTGATATAAATAACACTTTTGCATTATTGATAGCAATTCAACCGGGCTGTTTTATTCGCATGCTCTTTTGACCAATGGATCGAGGATTTTCAATCAACCGACGTTGTATCAGAAAACGAATGATTCCGCTTCACTCGCGCGTACGATCGGATTTGCTTTTTGTGTGGCGCAAACGTTAATGGATGCATGGATTATCGACTTTTTAGACGATTAATGGTAGAACAGTTTCCACAATTGCGAGAATCGTTATATCATCTCAGCACATATACAATATTTAATGTAATTAATATGAAAAGATTACGATGATCAATATACGAGAGAAAGAGAGAGAGAGAGAGAGAGAGACTTGCTAACATATTTCATACATAAATTTATTAGCACGGAATGTTATATAAATTTTTTTACGCAACGACGAGTTTTACATTTTAACATCTTTCTGAATTGTAAATGTTTAAAATTTTAATAAGTAAAGAGAAAAGACTAAAAAATTCATGTATAATTATAAATTTATACAAATACATATTTCATTATATGTATGATGTATATATCTTTACATATAACAAAAGTCAATATTGATGTAGCCACTGCGATCGTGGAGCAGTTTATGCTATCGTCGATGAAAATGAATTGTTGAAAACGTCGGAGTATCATATTTAGTAGCCACGCTTATTTTATTACTGCGTACTAACTTATGTAAAAACGTAAGTTGTTTCGATAGTATTCTAAAAGTCTTTATTGCTTCAGTATGATCATTGTCTTCATTTTTCTTCAAGCATTGTTATAAAATTTTAATTATCATGAAAATTGTATTGTAACAAAAGTATATCTTTATTTTCTCTTTAGAAAACAATGTTATAACGTTTTTAACTTACATTATAGTGCTGTTTACGCAGTCGCGTTTTTTTCTCTAGTAAACGTCAAATAAAAATTCTGTACACATATATATTTGTTTTCAAAATAATAAATAATTCTTTACATAAAAAATCTTTTGAAAACTTTTCAAAGAATTGATATTGGCAATAGAGACACATCATATTTTAATAATAATTAATGATTTATTACTAAAAATAATTACTGATTGATTAACATGCGCGATTTTATTAAAATTTCTGCTTCTCTTATTTTTCTCTAATAAAAAAAAAATATTAATTTTATATTCACAGAGAATTATCGTTTTCTTAAATGTCTTGCTTAAATTCATACAAAATATTTTCAATTTTGAGATAGCAGCATCTTCAATTTAATTACACATAACAGGAGGAAGTCACGCGTAATGCATTAAGAGAACTTCTAGAACTGCAAACACACACAAAGTTAAGTAGCAACTAAGCAGCCTGACGCGGGCTTTGTCAAATTAATCTTAGCTAACTGACTGCACAGGGGAAAGAGAGGAGAGGGAGATCGATCAATAACTTGTGGAATGCTTTTGTCGGAATATCATCATTACATGTCAAATAGCTAACAAGATATGTTACGCCGCCGTTCCGGCTTCAAGAGTAAAGCTGTCAGATCAAATATGTTTGTTAAATGAGAATGGGGCATCGGCATGAAATTTCATAGTTTCGCTTGATTGTCTCGTACGTACTTACATACAAATTCTTTGATCTTTGTCGAAGTATAAAATTTGAAATGACTCAATAAAGTTAATTTGGATAGGTATAAAGATGCCTTGAAAAGTTACAAAATCTAAGCTAATAAATTCGCACTTTATTACCATTACATTTCAATTCACTAAAACTTTCAATAGAATTATTCAGAATCATATGTTTCAGTCATCTTAGAGCATATGAGATTTCCGTTATTATTATCACAATACATATAAATATATACATACACATATACATGTATACACACTCAAACATATGTACGTATGTACACTAACTTCTATTAAGATGTTAAATCTTCATTTGTTTTAGAATTAGAACTCAAAGTTGTTGCGCTTGCATGTCCATAAAATTTATACAATATTAACGTGCATGACCATTTTTCACACTGTTGCTTAATAGAAACAATATACGTTTTACGTACCTTCGCGTTCTTTTTGTAACATATACGTTTGATAGTATATAGATGATTAGATAAAGCTGTGAAGGAAAGTTTCGTCAGAACTTAAACGTCCGTCCATCTATTGATCGGTGAGTTTGTATAAAAAACACGACTGGCAAATTACACGTACGCAATTACACGTACGTGTTCTTTACTCGAACAGCTGATTCGTACTAGAGAATCATATATGCGAGTGGACAGTGACACTCACCTCCTGGAACACAGAAAGAAGAAATCGATGTTAGATAAAAGGTTCTTCGCCTAAGGAAAGATGTGGTTCGCTGAATTACCGCACGCAATGGTTTGCTAAATTACCGTTTTTCGTAATTTTTACCTCGAAACAAGAATAAGTGGTAATACGTGATTCCATATACGATTTGGAGAAAACGAGCAAGTGTTCTATATTTTATTATTTTGTCAAAAAACTTGATATACAATTGAGCTATAATAATATCTGAAAATTTAATCAAAGCGCAAAACATTCAAATAACGAGTAATTTCCAATTAATTAAACATCTAGTTGATTGTTTTAGAATCCAGTGACAGTTACAAAAAAAAAATTATACAATTATACTGGTTTTTCTGTTTTTATTATATTTTTATATATTTTTATATATTTACTAATAAAATAAATGTAAAACACAAATTTTTATATCAGAAGTTCCTTACATAAATTTTTGTATACTGCTATAATATATATTTAAACTCGATTTATGTGTTTTCTATCACAGAAAAAAACAATGTAAGACGTAATCTTCCACGTAATTTGAGAAACGGATCCCATTTTCTACATAATATACATTGATTCACAAGACAGAGAATCTTTTGCACTATTATAATGTAATATGTTCCGTATACGAAAAAATCTATAACCAACACGCAGAAAGAAAGCAGAAATATATAAGGAAAGCGCGGTGTCGTGAAAAAGACATCGCGCTTTCCTTCCCTCGCTGATCCGCAAAACAGCAACTTCTTGTCGCAACTTTATGTAAAAGATAATTTGTTGGTTCAGTGAGCTTTCGTAAGTCCTCCTTAAAGTCTACCGACGATGTTTTAACTTTGTTGCCACTTCGACCTCGCCATAATATCCGCGCGCTACGCCGCAAACGAGTCGGCTCCAATTATTGGTCTTCGACGAGAGTTTGTATTTAGCTACAGAACATCCTCTTTTCTCTCCGTTCGACATTTATCTCAGTTTTTTTGTCTTTCTCTCAATTGGCTATAAAAACCGATGGCACCGCAGGAAAACTCTCCAAGTATCGATACTTCGCGCGATCACTAATAGATAATATAGCAAAATTGCGCACAAAAGACTAAACTGCAAAACGCAGATTGTGTCAAAAACGCGAGTTCTCTCGTAATTACAATATAAATTTGTATGATTATTCATTAAGTTTGTATTATATAGCTATAATTTTTTTGAACAATCACATTTGATAAGTGACATATTACACATTCACACATTTACAAATATTCGCATGTTCTCTAGTTATCAACGACCGTAATTTCAAAATGTGTAATTAATCATTAGATAAAAAGATTATTGCGATAATAATGCATGTAATTACGAGACAAAAACGTAAATGAGAATATCTAAATTATCTTTTATTAAAAGAGAGAAAAAGAGAGAAAGAGAGAGAGAACTTTATAATATAATGTTACTACATTCATGATAACAAGCAAATTGTATAAACTCACGGAAATTATTTGTTATCTTAATCCGCTTGCCGCTACAATTCATATTGAATATTATTATACAATAATGTATTTATTGGTGAAATAATAACATTATTTCATTCACAGTAAGAATTTAATGTAAATGAAATACTACATTCTCTCTCGCTCTCCTACTCTCTGTAAATAATAAAGTTTTGTAAAAAATAAATTTTATGAAAGAAGTATGAGAAAATATTTTTCATATTTTCATTATCAACCATTAATTAATTTATATAACAGTGACAATAAAATTTTGTAGAGAATTAATTTATTTGAATAATAAGTTCTTTGTAATATATCTTATGTAATATATCGAGGAAAGATGTCATTGATAATTTGTTTTTTCTTGGTAATAATTTTCTCTTTAAGAATAGTTAATATAGAACATTCTAGTAGAACTGGTTATACTCAGACACAGAAAACAGAGAAGGACGACAGAATCCGGAAGGGAATTGAAGATAGAATCGGGACTTGGTATACACGCGGTGGTCGCGGTGGACGAACACGATGGTCAACCACATTCTAGCCTCGCGTTTCTAGGATACATATTCGTATGTACACGCAAGTAGATACTATGGCAACTTGCTCAATTAAATGCGCGTCCCTGGTGCGATTATATGCCTTTGATGGTTTTCTCGACGGATTGGGAATGTACCTGATATCGAAATTGCTTTCTCAAGACAAAATCAGTTAATATAATCAAAATGGTGAGATCGTAGCGCACAAAAGACTATGAGGCTTGCGTACTAAAAATAGTTTTCTAAAAACAACTTTTTAGTTAAAAACTGAATGTTTCATTTCATAAAATTAAAAAAAAAAGAAAAATAAAAGATGTAGGACCTTCTCTCTCGGCAGAATATAAAACGTAGACAGAAATGAGACATTTCTGCACAAAACTGAAACTACGAAATGAAGTTACGTCAGTCAGAATATACAAAAAGCAGAATTAGATGTCGTTACGAAAATATGTCATGCTTGCATTTTTATGAAGGAAACAGTGAGAATCGCATGCTGCGGAACATTTTCAAGAAATCGAATTTACGTTTTCCGCTTTTCCGACTCAAGATAAACTGCACCGCGATATTGTGATCTCGCTGCTCTCTCGGTCTCGTCTTCCCGTATGCGTCGTTCGATTTTACTTCACCGAGTTCTTGACGGAATGGAAGTCGTCTTTTCCGTTCGTATCGTGTCTGGAACGTCGCCTGAGAAGGTGAGAAGAGATGAAAATATGTGGAGAATGCGGCGTAAGGCGAGCAATAAACGGGATTAGAAGTCGCGCGCCTTGCATAACTTACCGCTATTGCGTAATTGCAAGCTGCACGCGTGCACGCGTGCGCATCACGTGTATCCGACGATGCCACGCGTGTGCGAACACACATTTCGCCTGAGTGCGCACGTAACTGTGCAACGAGAGTGAAACTGTGACTGCATTCCAATATTCACTGTAAGAGTTGAGAATGTGATATCAATATTGACAATGTGTTATATATTACAATTAAGAATGTTTGGACCACAAGAAAACTAATTATATCTACCTATAATTACTAATTGCATAATTATTCTATTCGTTTGCAAGATGTATAATGCTTTCCATGTACAGAAGTCGCGATCGTCTAAACATAAAATTGTTACGTGTCAGTATACTCGCAATTTACTCGCCGAGAAACTGTCGGCGTGGCGGTGCTGCAGAAATGTTTCGCATAAAGTCGAAACGGCTTGACGCGATCAGGCCATGGATCAAATCGAAAATCGAACGGCACGTGACAAGTGAATTTCATGGACTTTGTGTCCTCTCGAGAACAGAAACGGCGAAGGACGGAATGCAGCGCAAAGGCGCGTTTTATTCCGCGCCAGTAGAAAGCTCGCGATGGGATTTCGTGATTTTGTGCCGAGAAATCGAGTCCGACCGGAGTTGATAGGCGATGAAATATGACGCGAAGAAGAGAAAGAGAAGTAGTGCGCGAGCGAGCGACTATCACCGCGAAGAAGCAATAAAAATCCGTGGGGACGAAGTGGCAAGACCAAAAAATGAGGTTCCCATGTGAGAATCTTTCAAGAGCTTGCGTAAGAAAGCAAGAGTGAGAGAGCACGTAAACGTCATCATGCACACGGCTGCTGCGGCGAGACGTGACGAGATGAGATCGCTTGTTGAACGCGCACCCAAGAAATTTTCGAAACGTCGTACCCCGCAATGTAACACTGCGGACGTGTCTCCGGCATAAGTTCGCTATTTCGCGAGAACAATGTTGAATGTTTACAGGACACCGTACTGAAACTTTTTGCTTAATTCTCTGCCTTCGCCTTTTCTTTGAGCTGTGTCAAACTGCGGAATCAAGAATGCTTGGAATTTTTTGAAAAGTATCGCCAAATCTTGACTAGTACCTTCTAGCAACATCGTATTGTTCCTTTTTTCTTAAGAAAAAAGAAACAACGATTTATCTCGAGACTTATCCGTAGTTTCTATGAAATATAGTGAAGATAGAAAAACCTGACGACGTTTCAACTGCAAGTTCTGATTATTCAAGATTCGAGTCTATGTTTCGAATAAACTTTCAAACTTCTGTGTTAAATGTAAGTCGAAGTAAAATACTAGTTATTTGTATTACATTTAACACACTATTGAAAATTTTACGAAGTACTCATCTCTCACTTCCAGTTTCAAACTTCTCTCACAAAATATGTATATTTCTCGTATATTTTATATTTTAATATTTTTTCACTCATAAATCTATTTTCTACGTAGACGTAATTTTTTATTCTCTCTTTGATATAATATTTCCAATATAATCACTTGGAAAAATAATTTTTTTTTTGCAAAAATCGAAAAGAATTTTTCCAAAAAGAATAATTTAAAAAATCTGTTACTTCTTAAATGTTTTTTCTCTTCGCGCAATGAGATAATCCGACTTTTAATATTGGATGTCCATTCTGCATACAATATCTTGGCAGATAACTCTGTAGGTACTATCTTTTACTACAGTAGTAGCGTGTTTGCGCGACACGAAATAAAATCCAGCTTGTCTTATTTGACGCCGATGCAAGTGAACTTTATAGTTGCATCGCCGTTGCAACAAGGTTAACGAGCGTCAGGATACTACAGTTTGGATATATTTTGCTCAATTAGGCCTGCAGATTTATAAGTTTCTCTCGTAGCCACAGAATCATCGCGGATGAGGATAATATCCATCATTAGCGATATTCGCGACGCTGGGACTTGTGTCGTTTTTACGAGCGAATGTTAACCGTCGTGCTTACACGTTTTATTCGCGGAACGGCGACGCACTCGCAAATTGCTTATCTGATCCAATTACTGTGTTTCTCGCATCTGTGCGCATCTCGACGAGTTGCTTCGTAATCGCACAAATTTCTGTGTTCGCAAATTATATTTGTGAAAAGCACCGCTTTGCGGAAATAGCATATTTCAATAATTTATGATATGTTTTGTTAATTTTTTTTCTTATGCGGATTTTGAATCGTTTTTTATTTAAAAGTCGGAGTCTTTCGCGTGAGTGCGTACATCTTTGTTGAAACATTTATAATTAGAAAGCAGCTTTAGAAAAACGATGTGTCACGAGTACTTTTGCGAGGATCGACAGCGCCGATATTTACGCGCCAGGTAATTATTCTTCTGAAAATAGCTTGCGGGCCTTTCGAAATCCTGCAAGGAGCCCGTCGGTTGGTCGGTCACGCGAATGAGGGGAATATTATTCCGAGCGCGTGCTCCACGCGCTCACGAGCCTTAAGTCGCATTCCGTCGCGGTACCTCGGGGGTGCTTTTGTCAGGTGACATGCCGGTGAATTATTCACCCGGTGCGGCGCATATACCAATGACGTTCGTCGACGAGCAATCGTGACATCGTAATTCGAGCTGGAACCCACCGTCGTTGTATTCCATTTCTGTTTGAAGAAAGAGCGTTTTTCTTTTTTTCTTTTTTTTTTGTTCTCTCGGCCATCCTTTATCGCGAAAATAAAAAAATATTCTTCAATGTTCATCAAATTGTTCATCGTATGTAAAATGCGTTAAACTATCTTTTTTTTATAACTTTAGATCTTACGACACAAGTTCCCTAAGCTCGTCACGTAGCGTCGATTGTTCTCGACGGTGAGTACGCAGGTGTGCCCGAAATGGGGCGGCGATATTGCCCGTTTATATAGCAAGCATAATGGATACACTATATTTCCTCACGTAGATATCCATATCTGTAAGATTATTGATTTTTGCAACTTCTCTGTCTTTTTAATCTTTTATGTCTGTGTAATAACTTCATGAAGATCATTTAAATTTATTGCGAAAATACTTTCCACGATTTAAAATCAAAGTTATATTCAAAGAATATAATTTAATAACATATGCTAAATAAAAATATTATTATTTAATTTTTATATTGTGTGTGTGTGTGTAAAAACGCAAATCGAATAAATCACTACAAACAAACATTTCAAATTAGAGTAATAGAGATGCTTTCGTGATTTCTGTAATACTTTAAATACTGTAATACTATAAATGAAGATTACAGAAGAAAACACACATGTTTTAATTCAGACTTCTTACATGTAAAATTTATTCAGAAATTATATACATAAATTTTGTGTAAAAGGAAATATATTAAACAAGTATCGAAATATTATACTGAGAACAATTCTTTTACCATAAATACACTAAACTCCCGATCAATTCTATATTTTTATAAATATATAGAATCAACCTGATATATGCTATGCCGAGGTTTTCGTCACATGAGCGCAATTCAGAAGTTATCCGATCGAGAAACAGACGACCGTATTTTCACAACTGCAGAAAAGCAAGAAACGATTTTCTTCGTTGTTCCCTGCTACTTCGCTTAGATATGCAGCAATGCTGGAAAAAGGTGTAGTAAATCTCAAATATTTAATATCTACAGAGTTTTCGTACATAATCTCGGAATTCTCATGGACTCGATACCGTTCCCGTGTAAAAGTGCGAAAAACGTGTCGCAAATAGCGGAACGATATTCGTCGTCATATGTAGATCCGATATGCCGCGAAAACTTGGAAATGCGACCAGCTGCAAAATAGATATTATGAGATAATATCTGTTAGAAAAAATAAAGAGAAAATATACAGATAAGCAAATTTTTGTTTATTCGCGATTACAAACAAGTCGAGACGAAAACTTTATTGACTATTCTAATTATAATTGAGAATACATTATTTGCAATTAATCATTAATCACAAATTGAAATATTTTTTATTAATTTAAAAAAGGATGCGACCAATTAGTTTTACGTCATTTTTTTATTTGCGATTCATTAAATAAATTTCACGCTATCAAAATGTATCTAAATTAAATTTCAGCATTGCACATAATACCAGCAGCCTCTTTTATATCCGATATTCTTTTTCGATACAAAATTCCAATTGCTATGTAGAAAAACAAAATATTTCTAGATATGTGTGACAGCACGCGGTAATTTTTTATCGGATAACAAAATTATAAACTAGAAAAACGTACATAAAAACGCTCTTTATCCTTGACAGCTGGTTTAGTCTATGTGATATTAAAGTTGCATTTTAAGCATAGAAATAGAGAACTTATTGTTGCATCTCTCTGTTTGATTTTAATTAAAAAAAAACAGAAAGACAAAAGAACCAAGTAATATAAGCGATTATTGCATCCTTGAGAGTAAAATATCCGATTCTATAGTCAAACTAACACATAGAGTCAATTATTGAAGGAAATAGTTTGCCTTAACTATTGACACCGACGTACACTGAAAAAAAAGTTTTGTTGAGTTTTGTTGAGTTAACCAAAATTTGGTAAATCAAATCAAATGAAGTGTTTTGGAAACCAAATTTTGGTTGAGATTATCAAAGTTTGGTTTCCAAAACACTTCATTTGGTTCAGAAACAAAACTGTTTTTTCTGTGTATCTAGCAAACTCTCTCTTTCTTTCTCACAATTTTTAATTGTCATTAAATATAAATTTTTTATAACAGCTTTTTACCAAACAGTACGTTTAATTTTTGATAAAAACTGGATTCGGCTTTGCAGAACGCACGGTGATAGGAAATACTGATCTCTAGTCGACGACTGCACACTAGTGTAGAGTTTCTATCGTGGAAACTTTAGAAGCGGCGTGGGAAGAATGTTCACATTGCGACAACTTTCTATTTAAATTGGATGGGAAATGGAGAGGAAAGTGTGAAACGGATTCAAAGGGAAGAGAAAGAAAGAAGGAAGAAACGATATATCGCTCACAAGGGAATGATTTCAGGCTAGATTTCGTTTGCCTCATGTTACGATCAGTGTTTCGCATATCGACAAATACGTCGTTTAACAAAAAAGCATCCACGCAAGCTTCGTAGTGTACGAAGAAAAATGTATTTATGTCTTTCCACACGTACTCGTTCACGTTTTCCTCGAACTGAAACGCGCGAGAGACGCTATACGTTTCAAGTTGATAAATGTGAGGCCCAAAACTCATCCCACCGATTGCGCGCGATGTAATGCCAAGAGAAATGCTTTGTTTCCGTCTGAGTTCGAGGGAAACTCGACAGAATAAGGGAAGATGTAAAGAGAGAGCTCTACCTCTCTCTCTCTCTCTCTCTCACTCTTTCTCTCTCTCTCTCTTTCTCTCTCTATGTGTGTGTGCGTCTGTGTGTATGTATGTGTGTCTCGCTCTTTCTCTCTTTATCGTACGATAACAGCGAATAATTTCGCGCGAGATATAAGCGTATCGAGCGATTTTCTCGCCATCAGTTTCCTCTGGAAGAAATGCCATTACGAAAATCGAGTAGGGAAACTCGAGAGTAAACCGTGAGAGAATCGGAGAAGTGATAAGGCATGTCCTCGCATATAACGTTTGCGAATATTTTATCGTTAGACATTTTCGTTTTCCCTTTAGATCGCAGAAAATAGATAGCTTGAATAGAGATATTTGATTGTAAAACTCCATTTACAAAATATATATATACTATTATATACATAGTTTTATAACCAAAATTAATTTAAAAATTACATATATTTTTTATTAATATTATTTAACTGTGATAATATGTATGAATATTTGTAACAGTTTTGATGAAATTAATTTGTACAAGCTGCTTTTAGTTTTTTAATAAATATCGGATTTCGAGGATCTAATTTTAAGAATAGAGAGAATAAACCGTTAAGCAAATAATTAATTAAATATTTCTGACAATAAAATTATACCGAAAGAAAGCTAATACATTAATTAGCTTGTTTATTCAATGATACTTAATTGCTAATTTATTCAAATAAATTAATAACCGATAATTGCCATTAATACAATGTCAGGTTTCTCTTATAATCGATAGTCTATCAAAATACACTTCAGATATACACTTTATAGGAGATATATCAAAGAATGTGCCAGACTATTGCAATATTCTATCTATTACGATTTTCTAATGTGTTCTGTTCGTATTAATATACATCATTTGAGAAATAACAAAGAGCCTTTTGATTATAACAAGATTTTGTTTCTCTTTTGTCTTCGAACTCAAAATTACCAGACAACTGAACAATTCCGCACAGTGTCGACGCTGAAGCCAAGAAAATCTCATTCTGGTAAATGAAATAACTTTATAACGAGAAATTCGCGAATATTTCAAAATAAAGCACGCATATTATTTTCACGCAACGAGAGCTTGACAAAGATGGTCAATAATGTCTTGCATACAATATTTATATGCGTATGTACACATATAGAACTGTAATTTCTTAATTATTGCACAGTTCCATTTCAATATAATTATTTAGAAACAGATTTTTAATTTCAGCTGTTTAAAAGAAATAGCAATTTTCACGGCAATGATGAATTTTGGATATTCGTGGCTTTTTTACGTCGATTATAATAAGAAATCGAACTGGGCCCTTTGTGCATCGGAATCGTTTTGTCTCGCCAGAAAAGAGATCCATCTCGACGACATCAAGGCGCTCTTCATGTGTCCACTTCCGTCCAACTTGGATCAGGAGTCTTTTTCGCGCTCGGTCGGGGAATCGTCTCATTTCCGGCCTCTTGATCTCTTCATCTTCACGCCCGAATGACATGTAAAGAATGGAATCCACAAGAGCATCTTGAGTGGGCACCATAGCAACGAATCGCTATTTCGGCATGGTTGGCTAGTTTCCGAAGTTTTTGCGCTCGAAAGATCGCACACAGTGAATAAGCCGGGAAGCAAAATCGAGCTCGTCCTGTTCGATAAAGGAGATCGCAAATTGCACACACGATTTCTATGCGCTACATCGAAGTGAACTAAAAACATTTCCGTGTAGATTGCCGAACATTCGGACAAAAAGAGATAATCTAATATCAATGCAATCGACGTCCGTGTGAAGATATGATTACGATTAGAGTAAAACAAAGAAATAATTCATTTGAAGCAAAACAAAAATATCAAAGCTGCATTTTCTAATTTACAAGATCGTTTATATGAGCACAATTAATGAACTCAAGACCCAACAACAGAAAATTTCTCTCTCTCTCTCTCTCTCTCTCTCTCTCTCTCTCCGCGATGTCTTTCAGTCCCTAAATCGTGATATACATGCAAATTTTCCGTACTACGGTCTACGAAACGGAACTTTGACCGCCATTACGACGTCGGATATTGAATATCGTAATGCAGTACCTCCGTTCTGCTCGGTCGTATACCACGAGGGAATCGAGCTACGCTCACACAGAATTTCTGGAGGAACTTTACGTTCTTATAACGGGTGTCTCAGTCATATTGCATGGATTCGAAATACGCGTGACACGCGTAACAATAAAAAATGCCAATAAATGTCAAATAAAATGTGTCAAAAATTTGCACATCAATAACAAGGACTAATACGCGTTACAATAAAATATTTCCAATACCCGTGACCATTAGTTCTTTATTTAATTCAAAATATAAAATGCTTTAGAGGATTAACAGAATAATATATTAGAGAAAATATTTACGTTTTCTACCCGCAGAATATCGATCATTCGTTTAAATAAATTGTTTAAATTATAAAGCCGAATAGTTTTTAGTGAGCATTGTGGTACGCTTTCAATATATGTATACTATTCTGTATACATCACGGCATACATAGATATATATCCATTTTATGGAGTCTGCATACATATATCGTTGACCTTTCCGCATCCGTATACTATAAATTCAAAAACAAATTTTTGCAAAACATCTCTCGATTAGATTCCTACATATACTAGGCTCGCGTGCATTGCATTCGAGTGAGTCAGTAGTTTACGAGAATAGAAAGTGGGTGGATGACGATTCTTGAATGTGATCAATTAACCTACACAGTACAACTCCGTCCGTGACCTCTGCTTTCAAAATTACGCGAGTAATAGCGATGACGCCCATCGTATGGACTTTCTAACAATGTTACAACTAACCTAGCTGTAGTCGCAATTCCGACTACAGCTAGATTAGATAGGTGTAAATTTGAATTGTTTTGAAACAGTCTGTGAGTCAGAAAGACGTTTCGCGCTGCTGAAATCGCTCAACGGTTTGCTAAAAAGATCAGTCTGTTTATAAAATCAACGTTTACATTGAATTCTATCATGAATAAATTGTATTTCATATTTTAGGCGTATCAGATATATAAAGAACAAGCAAGACAATAGCGGGACAATTGAATTGAGAAACAGAAGTTACAGAAGTTGTAGAAGAAAAGAGATTAAAGCAAAATACAGTTTTGCAGTTTCTAGAAATGTATGATCGCATTATCATTCTTTTGACATTTCTATGAATGTGACACAACCGGAAGTAAGAAGCGATTAAGATAAATAATTTCAATTTTATATTTTCACTCTCTTTGACTATCTTAGCTGCAAAAAACTAATCTACGATATTGTGTAGAAAAAAAGTAAGTTATACAAAAAATATCGCGATATAAGACATTATATTAAAACTTGTTGTTTTAATATTACGTGAATTGCGATCTCTCGAAACGCTTGGATTGCAATAAAATTCGCGGAATTCTTGACGCATGTCGAATTCTGTTCGAGAAAACAGGCAAGCGTGAATTTAAAATAAACACATATGCTTCTATTCGGGAATTTGCTTTCGTGCGAGCATTGACGCGAATGTCGATCCATACACTTGTCCAAGTAAATAGAATTTGACTGCGTAGCCGCCCAGTATAAGCGAACTTTAAAACCCGGACAAACTATCCGACTGTCTATCCGCCTCAAAGTGGGAACGAACAAGTCGCGAATAGAAGAAGCACTTTATTGAAGAAATTGGAAAAACGCTGCCGGGGAGTGGAAGATGTTTACTCCTTTTCATTTCTCTCTAGATACAGTATCGGCGATATTCCACGTTAAAAATGTCCATTTGCAGCGATCGCCGTGTAATTTTCTTGCATTTCGCGCCGCTTCGAAATGTTCACGAGTTCGCAAAACGATGTACTTACATTTCGCGAAACGGTTTCGAAAGCGGCATCAAACGTAAGGATCGAGTTTCCCCGTAAGAAATTCGCACTGTGCAAAACGAGTGATTTTTATTATGTTTCAGAACATAGTCCTCAAAAAATGATAAAAATATATAAGAAATAAAACATACATATAACGGCTTTATCATATAATTTTATCAAAATCCAAAAGGTTAGAGAATGTGAATTTTGCGTATCCTCTATATATATCGTATCACCCGTTTATATAAGGAATAGAGTAAACCGCTGAGGAATTTTGATGTATGAAGTCAAGTAGGAATTAACAGGTATTACCTGAGAAGAAGATTATTATGTATAACGAATGTGGTAATACCATTTTGATAATACTTGCTAATCTTTTCGAAGGAATATTTGATAAATATTGTAGTAAAATCGTCGATTTTAAGAAAAATATTTCGATTTACAACCTATGTATTTTATACTTGTCCACATAATAGTAGTAGCTCATCAACCATCATAATTATCACGTAGATTTATTCATCTCTCTGTATTGGTTTTACTTTTTTGAAAAAATTTCAAACTATTTTATATTTTACACAGTAAAAGCCATAGAGCGCGTGAAAGTATCAGCACCGTTCTCACTTGGTTTCTTGATTTCAGAAAATGCGCGCGTGAAAAAATATCGAATTAAAAAGAGGAAACGTCGAGACAACGTCTTCCGCGATCCACAACGTTTGTGGTCCACGTTCATTCAACGTGCACCCGTTTGATGGAAGTTCAATTACCTCGAGAGATCCAGTTCTGCTCTTGTCCGTGACTTCCGTTTTCCACAGAAGCCACGAAAGCACCTAGCGACGCGTACAGAGTCGTGGCATACGGCCCGATGCAGGTGCATAAACGTCGTCGCCGATGTAGTCGACTACGAATCGCGAGAGACGAGCTCGGATGCTAGGATGGCTTTTAGAATCAAGGTAGGTATAGGCAGGTTGATAGAGAACGGGGATGGTCGTTCTACAGCTAGCTGGATGGCTGTTTTCTGTCGACGAGCATTGTCGGTGCATTGACTTATCGATCGGGAATACGAAGCATAGCTCCATGCCACGATGGATCACGATTATATCTGTTGTTCCGGTAACGAGCTCGCCTTTATCCCCCTCAGTCCCTTATCCGTTCTATCGCGCGTCCATCTACGTCGTGTGCGCTACTGTCAATGTTCGTCATTAGCTGTCATCAGCGAAGACGAGAGTACGTCCAACGATGTCTCCAATGGAAGGATTACAAATTCGTAGATGTGATATGTAACGGCGGTTTTTCGTGAAGGCTTAATGATACTTTTGACGCACAGATAATATAGACATTGTTTTTATCCAGCATATTGAAATGCAATTATAAAACAATCGAATATAATTTTCTTATAGCAAAACGCTTTAAGATAAAAATATATCATAACAAACATATTCTACATTTAAATAAATTTTATTTTAATAAAAAAATTTGACGAATTAATAATAAAGACGACGAAAAAAATTTGTTTTACACAGAAAAAACAGTTTTGTTGAGATTACTAAATTTTGGTAATTTTAACCAAAATTTGGTTTCCAAAACACTTTATTTGGTATGATTTACCAAATTTTGGTTATCTCAAGAAAACTCTTTTTTCAGTGTACTCTATGTATAAATCTCAATTCAACAGAGTGTATTGTTCTGCGAAAATGTGCAAGATGAAATAAAAATGTAGATTAGTAGCTCATTTATTTTTACGTTATATTATGCGGCAATGTTTACAAATGCGAAAATCTTTAGAGACATATCACATCAGGGCGCGATGTATAACGTGGAAACAATGTTATTTACAATAGAATCCATTAAAATGGATATAAAACAAAGGATATGCATAACGTTGCGCGCCATGTCGCGATGTTGCGTAGCATGTATCAAGTGGATTTCATCTGCCTCCGTCTTGCATCCGTCTGATAAAACAACTTATTCACGCCACAGCGTGTTTTTGAAGTACGACAAAAAGAAAACAGAAATCATGACAAAGAGTTTTACGTTTCAGAAGAATAATGTGCAAGACGAATTATATGCATAGAGTGCTTATTATTATATGTTATGCAGTAGTTGCTAGACTTAGTTATTCTCTGCATTATGTATACTTTGGAAAAGCTGCTATGTCAATACGTTTATATTAATAAGTACTTTACAAGCGGAGTATATCATTATGAAAATATTACGCTTTATACTTGAAAATCATTTTGTGCAGAAAATTTGAAAAAACACAATTTTTATTATATTCTTTCAATATTAGTTAAACTATTCTGAGAGTTGCTTGCGATTCTATAAACTACATTTATATAGTTACATTTATCAACATATATTTATGTTACTTTTGATCTAATTATATTTTTCAAAACAATTAAATTAAATATTCTATAATTGAGTGAAAAGAACGCCACTAATAAAAGATCGAACATGGTTGATTGTATGTTATAAGTGTTTATTGTGTTCAATGAAATAACTGCAAACGTTTCGACCGAGAATGCGATCTTTATCAATGTTATGATAAATAACGTTCAAAACTAATTCTTATTCAATATAGATATGTAACAGAATCACTACAATGTCATACTCTATATCCCATTCACCTATCTGTCTCCGTTCTATGATTGCAACCAGCAATGCACGTCATTACTCGCTGTCGGCCGCCGTCGACGGATTATGTCTGCGGTCTCTGAGAGAAAGGACAATCGGAGAGATCACACAGAGAGATCGAATTAGAGAGGATAGAGGATGAAGGACATGGAGGATCTCGGCAAAGTTCGTTGACTGACAGAATTCTGTAAATAAAACTGCACTATCAATATAATAGTCATCAATGATCTAATGATCAATGAGGACGATCAAGAAAGAGCATTGCCATAATTCAATTGAAATTCCGTTTTAATTCGCTTATTACATTTAAAAATGAAATCAAATTTCATGATGCATAGTTAACTAAAATCGATTAATAATTAGGTACGGATTTAATAATAGAATAATTTGATATTTTTGCTAACTTTTAAGGTAAAATTCTGCGTATTATATGATTTTTTATAATGTAATAAGTTATAATAAAGAAATTATGAAAATAACATTTATTCTTTAAGAATAACATTTTGTAATTATTATTTTCATCTCTAATTAATACAAATATTTAGTATTATCAAAAAGGTCATTTCACATATTACTTCGAATGATCCATTTCAACCTTACAGTTATTCTGAGCGAACTAAAATCGCCGTATAGTTCATTCGAAGGAATTTCGAGATGTTATCCGTCAAAGACGCGACACATAGTACTTCTTATACTCTGATATCTCGCAAAAGGGTGGCCGTTGAAGCGCGTCTCTCTGTACAGAGTCTTTATTCTGTCTCCGCTGTACGGACCGAAAATCGAGTTTCAAGTATCCTTTCGATTTCCCATCTACCTCGGATGCGGATTAAATCCCGACGAGATCACCGATTTCTCTCTCTCTCTCTCTCTCTCTTTGTAAAGGGAACAAAATAACGAGGAAGCGCGGAGAAAATGCGCACCCGGTTTTCGTAATGGAATTTGGGCACTATTCGAAAATAAAGATGTGTTTTTCTTCTCGGTCAGCGCTGCTGCTGCTGGTAGAGAAAAGTCGATAATCTACCTGATGCAACGTCGGGACTACCGATAAACGAAAATTACGAAACGATAAACATCTTAACGCGGTATTAAATGAGTAATTTTTTCAAGTATCAGACAAAAAACATGTTCACAAAAATTGCGAAAAACAACAATCTTGCGTAAACTATCGAAAAAACATTAACTTCTGCAGTTGATGTTGCGTGTAAACGACACGGAACAAAAGCCATAACGATTTAAAGAAACAGCGCGAGTGCAATGTTGCGCTTGTCGTTTGCTTGTTTACTTTACATTCGCGATTGCGGCGAAAAGCGAAATATTCGCGCGCACATTTTTGCTCGCTCGCGAGCAGATGAGTGGATAGAGTAGAATCGCTTACTGCCGGCAAAGCGTTTGGAAAATCCATTGCTGATCGCTTTTTGGTACAAGCTACTAGCCGATTCTGCATCGAGGAAATGAGTTTTCTCGGGTCGAGCTGTGCCACCGTAAGCCACCGTAACTATTCTATTCTCCACCGTTCTTTTTCTTTTCTTGATAGTTTTGCGTGCAAGAAAGATGTAAAACTGGCTGTGATCGTGAAATTCGATACACATGACGACGATGGTGCGCGCAAGAATTTACTTCTCCGAAATATTTTGATAATAAGTTGGTCTATTCACAAGAAAGCCATAAATAATATATATGCAATTCTACACAGAAAAAACTGTTTTGTTGAGATTACCAAAGTTTGGTTATCTCAACCAAAATTTGGTTTCCAAAACACTTTATTTGGTCTGATTTATCAAAGTTTGGTTATCTCAACAAAACTCTTTTTTCAGTGTACTGTTAAAGTGAATTGATACTTCGAATGACGGAACGGGAACGTCACACCGTAGTTAAAGTAATAATAATTAAAGAATTTTTTTATACATTTTATACCGCGTATACTGAAAAAAGAGTTTTGTTGAAATAACCAAAATTTGGTAAATCATACCAAATAAAGTGTTTTAGAAACCAAATTTTGGTTAAGATAACCAAAATTTGGTAATCTCAACAAAACTGTTTTTTTCTGTGTATATTGCATTCATTTCGTTTTCGTGAAAAAACGTACGTTTTAACGTACGTGTTAACTCATAAAATATTATTTGCGCAAAGAGTTTTTATAACTCTGGTTACTTTCCACATTTTTCCACTAGTAGCGTTTTAAAAAAGATTGAAAAGATTTTAAAACGGTTAACAGTGATTGAATTTTTCATCAAATATTTGTAAAACGATCGTATGTTTCTAGCGGAGCGGTACGGACAGTTTCGAGAAAAAGCCAACTTTGATTTTGTACAAACGGTAGTTTAAAACGAATATAGCGGTATGCAGAAAAGTGACTTAATGGAAAAAAACAAACTACCGTTTCTCTAGCGCTTTAATGAACGGCGCGTGAGAGATAAATCGAGACTGGCGCGTGTTTCTTATTGTGCGAACAGCTGGTGAAACACAACAAAGGTCGATGATTAAAATCCATTATTGTTCCTGTAAATGCTAGCCAATTTACGGCTATTCAGCAGTTGGTTGTACTTCGTTTCGACGCGGATGTTTCGTGTCAAATAAATCGAGCTATCGAAACTATACGCGGCTAGATCGCTCGAACCTGACTAAGCATAACATATAACGGGATTAAGATCGCTCTCGTTAATCCACTTATGTGAGACGCACTGCGAAACCCAACGAGACGTTGCCCCTTCTTCAGAACCTAAACCCATTACCCGAGTATATGCACCCTTGTCGACGAAAGATTAGGTACGCCCGAGATTCCGAGGAGAAAATAATATTTTAGGAAAACGCGTGTGCGTTCTCTCGCGTTAAGGACAAAACATTTACAAATGTACGAAAGATCTTCATGTGCGCATTGTAATTCTCTATCAATGACAGAGAATCATATTTTCCAAGAGGAAATGAAAACAATAAAATTCCTTTTAGAGAGATAGAATTTGTATGTATGCAATTAACTGCGATGTTGCAAAATAAAACAATTAGAACTTTTTTTCGATTATGTTATATTGTAAAAATATATACACAAATTGCGGTATTCTTAATCTTTAAAGTACACATGTATATCCATCAAATATTATCACTTATAATCGTTTTACATATTTTTCACGAGAAAAATCACACTGAAAAAAGAGTTTTGTTGAAATAACCAAAATTTGGTAAAGTAAACCAAATAAAGTGTTTTGGAAACCAAATTTTGGTTGAGATTATCAAATTTTGGTAATCTCAACAAAACTGTTTTTTCTGTGCAGAGAGAAACTGATTCCGAATCGATAATTTGCGTTGCGCGGTAAAACAAATCGCAATTCTTGTTTCAAGCCTTATTCGATATCTCGGTATTACTATCGGGAATTGAAACAAATACGATTTCTATGCAGCCAGATTAATTAGCTCTTGCGCGCTTTATACATCTGCATCGCGCCTAAAATATGTGTTTGCAAAATATCTTTCTTCTTTTATTTGCGTTTATCATCTTTAGTTTTCACTCTGCCAATTAATTATAGTCGGACTAACTAGATCCACAAAAGTGGATCATGTGTCAATTGTCTCTTTCTTCACTTTGCTCGCTCTGTTGCGCCGCTTGTCTTTTTGTTGTCTCTTCTTGCGCTCACATTCGAATTATCCGTGTACGACGACGGAAAAGGAAAAACCTCGGAAATTTCTTCTCTCGTCGGCAATTATTCCAACTATTTTAAAGAAAAGTGTGTAAATTATAAAAAAAATAAATAATACAATCTGTTTTCAATATTTTTAAGTAGTCGATACGTTAAAAAAATGTTAATATTGAATGTTTTAACGTTGCAAATAAATGGATCTTTAAAACAATGTTTACTAAAAATTTTATTTTGCTTGAGCCTGTAATCTTGCAAATCCTATGAAAAGATCATATCTAAAAGCCTCTTAAAGGCAAAGCGTAAATTACTGTTTTAACACAGTGTGTGTGTGTTTAAATATGCTTTGGTGGCAGATTGCACCATGTCACATTGTATAAATACAATGTGTGCATTTAATATTGTTAAATTTACTATATAGAGAATATAGATCAATAGAGCTGACTCGCATTTATTCGTGAAAGGTAAAATTCACAGTTGCTCGGTTATAACAGAGGAACTACTTTCGTAATTAGTTATATGCATCATAGAGCTTCGCTCGAGCATGAAGAAGCGATATGAAACGAATTCTTCTATCCAATCGACCGTGTTTACGCAAAGTAACCGCAGCAACATTTATATGCCGTTTGCATCACACGATTGCATTTGTCTGTCTTACATGATTCCGTTACCCTTATATCATTCTTCATTATTCCGTTCGCAACTCGTAAGATAAAGTTAGACACGAAACGAGTGAAAAAAAACTCGTACATAATTCCGCAAGATTAGTCAGCAAACCTAGCTTTCGAAACGTGTGTCGTTAAAAAGCGAGTTTACAACGAGAAATTGAAAAAAATTATCGGCCGCATCTTAAAACACTGCAAAAATACTGTACTTTTAAAATCGTCGCTTTCAGTTATAAATGCGTGCAAACCTAACCAATCGATTAATTTCTCTAACGTTTCTCTAACGTTTGATGTGCGAGCATTTATGAGCGATATCTTTAATATCGGAAACATAAAAGTGCGAGCTTTCGCGAATCTGGTCCCACGAGATGCACTAGACTCTAGATTACAATAGCGTCATAAAACTATTGCGTTTCATAGCCGTTCTTTTTGTGCACAACGCTGTACGTGCCGCCAATATACTGCGCGATTATACGACTATTGCATAGAAAAATCAAGTTGAACCAGAAAAATAAATCGCGAAAACATTTTTAAAAACACACTATACTCTTGACATAAATAAACTAAAAGTGATTTATTCGCTCAATGATTTTATGACTCAATTTAATATGTAATGTGCGCCATCGTACATTTTATACATATATGTATATAATATGTATATAATATGTATATAAAATGTATATAATATGTATATAATATTTGTATATATTCAATTTTAAAAAACAAATTATAAATAAAAAACAATTAAAAACAAACTTAGATATAGTAATTGGTTATTTATATTTATATGTATGTTTTAACATGAAAAACAACTTTTTTTTGTGAATTAATTAACCATTTATGTCTTTCATAATTGGAATTATAACGGAAGAAAACTGAGAGGTTTACGAGCATCAAAGACTTGACATCGCGGTCAACTTGTCGGGAAAACAATTCACCGGACGCAAGATCGATGATTGTGGTGCAGCAAAATCGCGCGCGGCGCTTCGTTTTCCGGGCTTTACGACGAACGATCGGCTCGTGCCTAGCACGCTTCGCGGTCCGGGCGCGGTTGTAAATCGGCCGCGATACGACCGCGAAATTACACGGACGTATAACGGCGTTACTGCCACGGAGCCGCCTAACCCCACGGATTCCATGAATCCCGATCGCATAATTCATCTCGCGCGGGCAGCCGTCGATCGCGTCAAAGCGTTAACGTCAGCTTTACGTTTCATATATCTCTTCATGTCTATATATAAATAATATTAAGTTTCGCAGGCAGAATGTGTTTGTCGCGACTTGTCACATATATACAATATAAGTATTAATTAAATTTGTTTTTGACAAAAATTGTTTAATATCTAGATATTAAATATTTATATAAGAATAAAAATCTCTACACTCTTATTTCTTACAGAAGAACTTAACATTTTCAAACTTTTATAAAAACAGAA
>QVOB01020419.1:0-17823 GCA_014839585.1 Pseudomyrmex concolor | reverse complement strand
GAGAATGTACTACACGATAGTAATCTCTCTTGCGATACTGACACCATCGGGCAGTGAGGCTAAGTACTTATCGGACCGCCCTCGTAGTGCATAACTCTAGCAAATCCCTTTTATAGGCCGACGAACATCAACATAAACTGATGTTCGTTATTTTACACATCTTGAAACAGATACGAAAGTGAATTTGTTTTGCTCTGAGCCGGTTTTCTGTGTTCTTTTGTGAGATATCTATAGCAACTCCGTGCGGTAAAATGAAAACGTCTTAGTGCGCTGACTCTCTGCAACAAAGTGAAGCTCCTACATGTTGATACGCACTCAAGTATCGTATTTCGCTGGCGTTTCTTGTGCGAGTTACTACTAGAGAAACTAGTCTCGTCCGTAACATAGTAAAAATATAATCTTTTGCTTATAATAATTAATTATTATATCTGCTCGCAATATGCTGCGGATAGGTAATTGCGCTCGGAGAGAAATAAAGAATTTTTACAAATTACCCTTGTGTGTTATAATTGCAGCACGTAAAAAGTGAAGTTTGTCCGACTGATTTCGCTCTAACAGGAGAATCATAAAAGTACGCTTCCATAAAAAATTATTGGCGTCATTATGCTCGAGGAGAGTACGAATGGAATTACATGTCGTATATTTAGATATAGATATATAGCTTGTCATTCACGCAGAGAGGCATTTAATAACCGTATTGCCTGACTTTGCGCTAATATGTGAGATTAAAAAACAGGTTGAAGCTAGATCGCAGTGAGAGTATGCTCGCGCACGCAATAAGAAAGGAAAGCTAATGAGAAACTGGGTGAAGGAGAAGAGCACGCAAAAAGTCCGCGAAATGATGGAAAAAAAAGTGCAACTAATGAAAGCATTATCCGGTCTGATTTGATAGATGGATCTATCGATCGTTATAATGATTGCGTTCTTCTCGGACTGCGTTTAACTGCAACAATGGCCGAACGAATGATCGACCGTATTCAATCGGATTGAGACCTTCAATGTTCATTTAACGTTACCTAAAGGTCACGTAACCCTTACAAGCTTCATTATTTCCGATCTTAACGAACGAAATTGTCACGTGGCGTTTTTCACGCCACTTAAACTCGTCACTCAAATCCCGATTTCACAGACAATTACGTATTTGACGAACGATCCTACGTTTAGTTTGACACGGCTCGCACTTAAAGCACAATAAAAAATATTTCGCGCATTGTATTCCGGTATCTTCGCATCGCTTTTCGCGCACGGTCTTGCATGAAATGATCTAGTTCATGTAAACACTTAACTGAATCTTGATATTGATTAGATACGTAAACACGCATTATTATCGGGCATTCCATAGTATATGCAATACGTGCATTCCATATTATATGCACAATATATAGAAAATAAAATATTGCTTAACAGTAAGTTTATTTAAATATTATCATGGCAAAGAAAAACTGATGATTGAAAAGAATCTGCGACAATTGAATTTTTTAATTTAAAATACAAGTTTAATATTCTCAAAGTTTCATCACTTTTTAACAAAATGCAATTACCGTACATTTTCATTTTTTTAAAAATTTAAGTCTAAAGAAGTTTAATTCTACTAAAGAAGTAAAAAGTATACAGAAGTTATTTATTTAATGTTTTTAGTGCATGTTTCTCTGCTTTTATGCACTTCCGAGTCATTAATACTATTTTATTTGCACGGAAGACGTGACCTCAGTCTCCGGTAGTGTTTTTTGCTGTGTCGAAAGTCCATTGTCCTCACGAATAAACGAGGATGTGGGCGCGAAACAGCTCGAGGAACACGGAAAGAACGACTTTGATCGAACGACTTTCTTCCACCGTAATTGCTGTATCTAGCCCATAGAACTTGAAGCGGCATCACCGGGGTAACGAGCGACGCTAGAGAAAACTGCGAATGACTGGGAATGAGAGGGATTAGTGAAAGGTCCTGAGGCTACATTCGAGTATCTACGCTTGTAGATTTGGCACCAACTACGCCCGAATAACCGGCGGCAGGATGCAAGTTGTGGGCACTTGATCTCGGCATCACGTTCTACGTAACTGGACACTGACCTCACCTCTATTGTTCGCCAATTCTCTTGGAAAAGATATCCGGGGCTTTCTACAGACATTCTAACTTACGAAGTAGACTAAAAATTTGAAAAGCTAGCACAGAATCTGGAAAATTTCACTCTCTAGATTTAAAGATCTAGAGCGTGAAATATCTTAAAAAAATAAAAGTTGGTATAAAGTTTGAAGTATTAATTAAAAATTCTTTGTTGTTGAGTACTTAAAGAATTAATATAATTTTTAGGAAGTTTTAATTTACAAATTTGTCAAAAATAAAATAAAATGTGTTTTACAAAGATTGTTATCGCGATATTTTCTTGTCTCTTTCTTTTTGTGATTGCGGTTAAAAAACATTTTCTCTACAATCTTCTTCATCTATTTATTTTTTATCTGATGATTTATTACATGTGCGATTATCTCAATTTAGGCAGGTTTACCGATTACACGCGCGCAGAGATTCTATCTAGACTTGTAACACAATGTCAATGATCTCACATTCTTTATTTCAATTTCTCGACATGTATACATACAATCTAGCGAGAGGTTTTAATCGCACGCAACGGCAACCACCTGTGACGGTGATGTTCCGTTTGATATAATGATCACGATTGTTAGATAATCAGTTTTACGATTTGTCGCAATAAAAAAGAATATATTTTATATATATCTTATATAGGTTTCTCCAGTTGTTGTTTTTTTCTTGCACATGCTCATTATCAGCAGAACTGCATTAATCTGGTTTTCTATAAGAAAAACTACATGCTTTTGGATCATTAGAGAGTGTGGTAGATACGTTTTTCCTAGAGGAACGATGCTAAATTTACTTTCTAAGAGATGACTTGGTTTCTTTATTGTTTCTTCTTTTACAATTCATTGCTTATTGCTTTTTTAATTGTTTTAACTTGTAGAGCAAAATATTTGAGATAGAATTGAAGTTTTGAGAGACAGAATCGCTTTCAGAATATTATATTTTATATTTTTTCTTAAACGATCTCTTGCTGATGGATGGTATTATATGTCTTCATAGCCACAAAGTCATCGTCTAATGGTAATTACATGTAAAAGTAAATACTACTTAATAATACTTAAAATAGTACTACCTATATTAATATCGTATTTAAAACAACACATACTATGCAACTGTAAATAAATAATTGTTGTATCTCTGTAAATGCAATACATATATATTGTATCATTCAGGTACTTTTTATCAACCGCTGGTAATATTATTTTATTTAAAAAATAAAATTATTAAACATATTTGTATAAAATTAAAAACACATTGTTATGTTGTGTTACACTAATTAAGAAACTAAAAGTAATTAAAACAGTAAGTAAAAGATATTGATTAAAAACTCGCGAGATAACTTGTATACGTAACTTTTATTACTGAAATATAAGTCATACAGACATAACAATTATAAAAGTATATTTAGACTACCCGTTCATGTGCCACCACCTAAAATGTAAATGTAATAATCTACGCATATATAAAAACAATATTATAATTCAACTTTCAACCCCAAGGATGGTGAGCGGATTTCTGCAAATTTGCTTGCTGAACCGCAGCTGCAATTGCATTTTCTTTCGCAGCTATTACATCTTTCACCTGAAAAAAAAAAAAAAACAATTAAATAAGAATTTATTATCAAAAACTTATAAGAGAAAATAATAGAACAGATTATATATTTTGTAACAATACTTTAGCTTCTTGCTCGCTCTGATTAATCTGCTTGTCGACATCCTGCTTTCGTAGTTCTGCTGCAGTTTCTGCCGCGTTTCTTTGGATCGCCGCAGCTGCAGCTGCTTCCCTCGCAGCCGCCACCCTTTGTGCGGCCGCCACTGCGTCTTTCAAAGTCGCTAATCTCTGTTGTAACGCTACGAGTTGTCGTGCGCTGGCTTTAGCTTCGGCTTCGGCGTGTTGTGAAATTTCCTGCGATCTGAAAAAATGTAACGTACGATAAACAAGAAAAAGAAAATGTGGTCTGCGAGAATACAATCACACATAATGATGTAAGATCGAGTGAATTAATTATTCGTACCTCGCAGCAGCTTCTCTCGCTGCTGCCTCCTTCGCTAATGCAATTTTCTGCTGAAATAGCGCCGCATGCTTCGCTTCCGCAACTTTGTGCTGAGCCACGACAACATTATTGTTCGCCTCTTTTGCTTGCTGAATCGCACGCAAGACCTCTGGCGGATACACAATTGTTGGTGTGCCAGGCACTGGATCTTTCAAAGCCTGCCATATGCAAATTGATATGCGAATAAAACTGATTTTCAAAGTTTATATCTATAATATGATTTACATAAACACATGTAAAATCAATGTGCATACTTGAAGAGCCACATTGTGTGTGGCTTGAGCTTGAACCTGTGCGAGGGCTACATCAGCAGAGAGTGGCGGATTCCAGGCTGAAGCTGCAAAACCTGTAGGACCCCAAGCGGGAGGACCAAAAGCTGGTACAAATCCGAAGAAATCAGGCGCTCCGAAAAATGCTACTCCACGCTTTTGCTTTTTTCCGACCAATTTTAGTTCCACTACAGACGCAACTACAGATAGCAACAAGATCTATAAAAAAAAATTCGCACATCTATTATCGCTCATAATAAAAAATATTATTTTACAAATCTAAACAAAAAATGTTCGAGCTTCTGGTTACCGTTACGAGAGTCTTCATCTTGAGTGATATTGCTGATGATACTGAATCTTCTACAGTGGAATCCTGGTATATATACAACTTATGACAGATGAGGGAGAATGCTCCACCACCTTTGAGATAATCAGGGAATTAATTAGAACTATCATAAGATGTAGGTAAAAGTTCATGTATTACAAACAAAATTATAGTCTTCGTTTTTAATGATGATTTTCTGAAAGGCGTGTGCTGTACAATCACCGTACGCGAGACTATTTACGTCCTGGAAATCGATAGACAAAGATTCTATCTCGACATCAAACTTAAGGAAGTAGTTACTCAATAGTGATGTAGCAAGTACTTCCGCCACGCTATCGCGTCAAAGTAGATGTCAGATAAATTTATTTAATCGATATTATTATTTTGAAAGAGAGATTGTGTGTTTGATTGCAATCTTTACGTATTTTTATTATTCAAATTATTCAAGTAAATGAAAATAACAGCCAAAGTGTTGTTTAAATATGTTTTATTTTGAATTCCAAAACTTACATATTCGTGGTGTCTGTTAAAGTCTTTCATACTAAGGTTTTTATATTTAATATGTATAAAATTTTCCAATTAGTACTTAAATGTCATACATTTGCTTACTTATAACTAATGGATATGTCTTTACGTTTACAATATATAACGTTATGTATTTATAAATTAAGAAGTACAACATAACAAAATCTTAAATAAAATTTGAAATTAGTATCTGTATATATATTTTGTTATTATATAAAATTAAAAAAGTAACAACAAATTTCTGTAACGAGAAAGTAAGAATAATTATGAGCGAACACAGAAAAATTTAGTCTAAAATTAACAATGTTAACATTATTTTCCACCAAAAGTATTTGGTTACTTTATCGGTTAAATTCCCGTCAGGTCACGAAGAATTTCTGCGTTCGTGAGAGAACGCACGTGTCCGCTCACCGCGCTCGGTCCATAAAAGGAAGTTCCACTGCGAGGATCCGACAATTGCCTCACGTTCGATCGAAGGACCGTTTCTTCGGCTAGGGTTTTGCTCGCTTTCCAGTTGCTCGAAGACAAGTATGGATCTTTATTTTCTGACATGTGCTTGTAGTACTTGGCGGCATGAAAATAACTGTCTTCTTTTGGCGATTTCTTAGGCGACACGTATTTCTCAGTTTTCGCGTGCTTAAAATACGGTTTGCCGGTTTCAGGATTTTTGTATTCGAAAGCCTCTTCGTAAATCACTTTGGGCGCCGTTTGAACGGAGATGTCTGAAGCGTAAGCCGCGACGTCTCTGTAACCAGTCCTGGGAACTTTGCGATTTTTACGGTAAGTTCTAGATTCCTGACTCCTCGACTCCTCATGATGCTCATCATTTCCGCGGGATCGATTTTTATTTTTTTGTTGTCGTTTACGAACCACTGGATTGTTGTGACTATCTATTTCTGGCACTTCCTTCACGTGCACATATTCTGTAAGTAAAAATACGTGAACGTCAGAGCTCTGTAATTTGTCGTATCATCGAGTTCTCTATACTTACTCTGTTTTGGTAGCTCTTTCTTATAAGATTCTTCAAATTCCTGTTCGAAGTTTTTCCCGTAATATTTGGAGCGTTTTGGTTCAACTTCGTAAGAATCCTCTTCGGGTCTTTCTTCGCGTCTTTCTTCGTGCTTGCGACTCTCCTCTTCGTCTTCTTCTTCGTACGAGTCGCGCGACGATTTTGGAAGTTCAGCGTACTTAGCGCGATAATCCGATGACGAATTTTCCTCCTCTTCATCATTGCCCGGTAATGAATAATTCTTATATCTTGAATTTGAATTATCATCGTCGGAATCGTCGTCACTTTGCGCTCTATATTTTCCGAATCTCTCGTCGTACTCTTTAAAGGGGAAAGACGTCGAAGGCTTGAAGTCACTTTCCGTCGGTGGCTCTTTAAACTTTTTAGATTGCTGCTCATCATCGTCATCTTCGGAACTTTCATATTCCTTTTCCGGCTGTTTGTATCCTGAAAAAAAATATATATATGTATAACTATATTAATAAGATAAATATTCGCGTTACAGATCAAGTTGGTTTTAATTAATTGCTCTATATAATCATACGAACTTTCTTCATCTCTGTCGTCTTCGTCAGGCTGCGGTCTGTGTGGTTCCGGATTTTTAGGATTGATAACCTCAGCGTCTTCTAGAATATCATCCGTTGATACGGAAGGATGAACAGTATTCTGTTGTATGTTACCGGACTCCACGTCACCCCGATGTTCTTTGCCAAAGTGCAATTGCGGTTGACTGTAAAGGGATTCATAACTTCCTTGTGCTTTCGGAACGGTAGTCGGGACAGGGTAAGCTTCCACGACAGCTCCTTTGTACTGCGGGAATTGCGGACTACTGTTGGCCGTTTGAATTGGTACAACGTGACCTTGGAAACTCGATAAAGGCGATAAAAACGGCGAAACTTTTCTCGATTGAAGAGCCATGCTGAATTTTGGCGTCGCGCCAAAGTTAAATCCCAAGTCGTCGACCGCGTAGTTTGCGCTTACGAGAAACGGCTGGTTTTCGAAGACCGGTAAAACTCCAGAGAAATCTGAAGGATTGCTCTGAAGTTGAATGATCGGGACGGAGATCTTCTTACCGTTCACGTCTACAGTGGCTTCGTCTTTCTGCTTCGTGCTCTGCGTCGTTTTGTCCGATGACGAAGTGGCGGTCGACATTATCGGAAAACTCTGCGCGTAAACGTGAGGATAGTCGGCAACTTTTGATAGAGGATAACTTGTTTTATACAGTGGCACTTGTACCGCGGGAGACGAGGAGGCACTTGGAAAGCTTTGGGAGATAAGTTTATTAATGCTGGCGAACGACGGATATTCGAAGTCAGAGAAATCCGATAATTCGATCGGTTTGTCCTGATGGAATGCATTGTAGCTGGGCGAGTAGATACCTTGCAATTTCTGAATCGATGGCGACGCGATCGATTTCGGCGTATCCAGCGACTTCTCGTCGCTCGTCGGAACTCTGTACGTATTCGGATTATTCAATATGTCGAAGTACGGAGCGAGCGGGCTGTTCCGAAGAGATTCGGTCTGCTGAGTAGAAGTCGGAATGTAAGAGATCGGCCGCTTTGGCACACTGCCATATGCATGAGAACCAGATCCGTGATTCAAATTGCCGTTAGAGGCTGTCTGAATGATGGTCGATGCCGCAGCGCTTGTATAATAAGGCAATGATCTCGAGTTAATATCCTGAAGCGACGGAATTCTCGCTGTAGTATGACTTCCTTTGGATTCTTCCTGGTTATCATATCCAGAGTCTACGACACGGCGTTTTGATTTCGTAGACGTTATTGATGTAGTAACGTAAGCGTTACTTGAAGTCGCGACGTTCGCAGAGAAACATATTGCCGATAGGAATAGAATAACGTTTATAATCTGAAATGTATTTAGCACACGCGATTGATTTTAGATATAACATTACGTTTAATATAAAAAAATATTAATTAAAGAGACAGAAATATCTTACTGCACTTACTATTATTTATTTAATTTGCATATGTAAATAATCTATTCTCTAATATCTAAATCTGCGTAAAATGTTATGCATGAAAAGTACTTTTATAACTTCATACTTCATTAATATTTTAATCATAAATGGAAATTAATAAAAAATAATATTACACAATATAACGTTTTGAGAAAAATATAATAACTTGACGCGAGTCACACATTCGTATATAAACCACTGCCTTTGATATTGAGATACACACAAACAATTCGACGTGTAATAAGTAAAGCATTAATTACTTGAAGTTATTAAGAAACTAAAGCAACGTACCAACATGATACTCTTCTAGTCGGTACAGACAGACACCAAAGTTTGACGTTAACTGGCAGCGGCCACCATTCTCTCATCTTTTATATTCGACGTTTACTGATGCGAAACAATAGAATAAGCATGACTTTTCTAAATCCGACAAAAAGCGCGTCAAGAAAAACCGAGTCAAATCACCTCGCTTCTCCCTGATCAGTGAAGCCGTGATTATAACGTGCCATTGATCTGTCTTTTTATTAGTAATTTGTTTTTGCCTTATTTCTTTAAAATCTCTCTACTCTTAAAAGAATGTTAGTGCAAGTATATAATATAAAATATTTGTACATGTATACTGTAAATAAATTTAAGAGAAAAAAAAAGAATATTCTACAAAGTCAGCTGCGTAATTATATACATTCTTCAAGTTATTGAATATCTTTTAAGAGAAACAATAATAAGCGAATTCATTCACTAGAAAACTAATTATTTCTTTCGTCAAATTACTAACTATTATTCCGAGAAAACTTGCGCGAGCACATTCATCAACAACGAAAATTGGTAAGGTTCGTAAATTAGTGAAGTTCTCAAGCTAATTTCTATCAATTTTTTTTGATTATTTTACAAGAAAGTGTGCGTGAAACTAGTGCAAGACACAAAAGTTTTGTGTTTATTATGGAATAATTAATATTTTTAAAATAAAGATTAGATAATCTTTATATATATTTTTCCAATTTATTCAATTCAATTATACAATATTACCAATACTTACCTCTTGCAAAATTCATGCATTTTTCTTCTCAATGTAGAAAAAGTTTGTTTGGTTTTCAGATCTACTTATTATTGTGTCCTTGGACACAAATAAATGAAAGAGAAAATATTGACGAAAAAAGAGAATGGATAGAACACGGCGCACAAACGCCGTATAATTACCGTGTGTATTTCTGTTTAAGTTAATATGTACATACATAACATGTATATATTCGCTAGCGCATTTTACAGACGATCGATGAAAATTTCCTTCCCCGAATATTCCGTGCGAGCGCGTATGATACTAACGATTAATTTTACGACTTCCGTATAAAATGTTGATTACCATAATTAAACACTCAGTGCGAGTAGCGCAATCGATTCTGAGACGCGATACAACTTTTATTAATGCATAAAGCGGACGAGAAGAAATCGTCCGTTAACTTAGACGAGGTAAACGTATTCGCCACCTATAATTTCCAGTCCTTTCGCGATCGGATTTACTAGTCACGCGCAAATCCGGCGAGTGGCATCGCGTGATCGACAGCTCACTTGTATATTTTTGATTACGAATTTACGCGGCGCTGTTTCCCGAATAAACTTTTCTGTTGGAGAACGAGTCGGACTGCAACGTCGCTTCTGATCTGTTGAAATAATCCCTCAGGGCTTCGTCGTAGTATTGCTGTTGCAGCTGACGCTTTTCATTTTCGAAGAACTGCCTCACTTGATCCTTATCGCGGAAATAGTTTTGCGGGTTTCTGCTTGGTAGTTGTTTGTTCTTCATCAACAGCCCGAGGAGATTGTGTATTCTGGGATGATTAATGTCGTAATCTTTCTTATTTGACGTTTTGAGCTCTCTTAGGATCTCGTTGAGACCCTCTGGCATCGATGTGGTAAATGTCGGATATGAATCAAAGGATTGATGCTTTGAATCGAAATTGAAGTTGTCCTGATCGAACGACGGTCTCTGATGGTGCGATCCGTCCAGATGTATGTCTATGTTACTGGCGGACGTTTCTAATCTGTGCGGCGGTCTTGTCGGTTTTCTCAAACCATTCTTGTACCTCGACGATCGTGGTCGTTTCTTTATCGGTTTTTCATGGAAGTGATGATGACCCTTTGTGCGGAAGGAATTCGGCCTCGGCGGTGAGAGAAATTCTTTCATGTGTCTGTTACTACTGAAATCATCGTGGAAGTCGAAGCTCGAATCTCCGGGCTTAGGTTTGCGACTTGGTCTGTCGACGCCGTGGAAAATGTGTATCGGTCCCGCAGGTCGGGTCTTCAGCAGATGTTCTATAGTCGACAACAGCGGATCTTTCTTTTTGTCGTTCAAAGACTTGGGCGCATCTGTCGCATGCGCTTTGGTCTCGCTCTGATGCGCTTCAAGAACGTCTCTGTATTTCGATTCTGTCAAAGAAGATTTCAATTTCTGCAGCTCGAGCCTCAGCTTTGCTAAATCGTTTGTCTCAGAGTTGTTCTGACTGTTTTCCTGTGGTCGCCTGTCGTTGTTCCACTTCTGCGAGTTGTACATCGTCTTCAGGGATTCTTTAAACATTTCTTCGGCGTATTTTTGCAGATCCGAAGCTAATTTCGGTTTTGTAATCAATTCATTTTGCGCTGTGAAAGATGGTTTAAAGAAATTTCCACCAGGCATAACAGGCACCAAGTTCAAACTTTGCTGAACAGGTTCGCTGGTGGGTTTATTATTGAGAGCGTTTTGATTTTTAATAATATCAACATTGGGAACGAAGTTGATTGGATTGAACATCGGTCGTTCCAGATTCTGTGACGATTTTAGTTCTGCTGCACTCAGCTGCTTATTTTTGGCTCCTGTTTCTGTCAAAGAATCTACGTAATTCTGAAGAGTGACGGTCTGCGGAGTGACCGAACTCATGGTGCTAAAGATCGGGATTGGCGTTGTCAGCATGGTCGTCGGATAATTTATCGTCTTGAATGCGTTAGTTGTGTCGATTGGACTCGACTTGATGTTCGGATTTACAATCTCCACGTTCTTCATGCCTATATCCGGAAGATGCGCGTTTCTTGAAGGCATTCCAAGTACGTTCACGGTGTTCGAGTGACTAGCCGTGTTGTCAGCGGTTTGCACAGTCACACTGGGTAATCTACTGTTCTTCATCAGCTGTTTGTTCATTTGAATTTGCAGTTGTTGCATAGCGTTGTAATGCTGAGGTTGCTGATTTGTAAGCAGCTGTTGAGTGTTCATGCTGTTTAAAGTCGCGCTAGGCTGCAATATCGTCGGTATCATCTGACTTGCTTGAACGTAAGTCTTCGGCGTTATATCGACGTCCTTGATCACCTGATAAATGTGATTCTCTTGAGGCTTCATCACTTGCTGCGAATTTTGATTCTGTATGTAGTACGAATTTGCATTGGTCGGTTGCTTCTGTTCGTTCTGGCCGACAGTCATAGTCGCGGAAGTTACGAAGCTTGTGCTCGAGTCGGAATACACATTTTCCTTGTTCTGTGAGTCAGTGGACACCAAGTTGGCTCTGCTCTCCGGCATTGTTTGGCCAGACATCAGCGTGGACGTTGGTAAACTTTGCACCTGCAAGTTGTGATTTATCAAGTTCTGACCTTGCAATCCGTGAGAATTTAACTGAATTTGATATTCGGAATTTGTCTGAAGAGGCGTTTGCAGATAACTTGGAAAAGTCTGAATGGTCGGTTGCGGTACTATTAGCTGCTGCACTCCTGACTGCATCTGATTCATCGGCACCTGGTGGACGACGGATGTAGAACTTGGCGTCACTGCAAAAGTCGCACGCGGTGCAACGTTATTCTGAACTCGCATGTTGTGCAACGTCGGTGTCAAGCTGGAAGTAAGAGCGAATACGGGTGTCATGGTGCTTGGTAAATAGCCCGTTCTCAAGGAGTTTCCAACTTTGTTCTGTTCGCCCGGTTGAGAAACCAGAACCGTGTGCACGGGATTTTGGAAGGTGTTTTGGCCAACAATGACATCAGGCACTGGTGTGGAGACTGCCAAATTCTTCGACAACGCTAAATTGTGAGCGAGGATAGACTGATGTGAATTCAATAGAGGAGCGGTTGTGCTGAACGCTCCAACTGGCGCGGCGGTGACAAAGTTGTGCAAGACTGCGTTGGACATATCAAAGCCCTGGCTACTACCTAGTGCAGTCGCATGATCGAAATTCGCTAATGGTACTAAGTTGACAGGAACAACGGAAAATTTCGGCTTTTCTAGCTGATCTAACACAATTCCATTCGAGTGAGAGATCTCTAGAGTAGGAGAAATCTGATTCCATGTATTGACAGCTTTCGGTCTGGATCCGTGATGCGCTTTGGAGCTCGTGTGTGTATAGCTATTTCTAGTGTCGTGTCTAATATCTTCAATACTGTCAACCTGATGATTTGTGACAGGATCGTTGACCCAAGGATTCGTCTTCACTCGGTATCGCGATGACTTCATTTTTGATGAATTCGTGGTCGCTCGATGTACTCCGAGTAATCCGAACTCTCATCTGAACTCTTCGAGTCTTCTGTACGATGGTAACTGCGCTGCCTGCTGTTGTCATTATAAGTCTCGTACTGACTCGACGTCTCCGCGCTTCCCAACGTTCCCAGAGACTCCAAGTTCTTCAAAGTATTGTAATCAGTATTCGAGTTGCTGTTTTGCAGCTGGCTGCTGAACTTCATCTTGTAGCTGTTTGGTTCAGCGACCACGACCGGTTTGGAGAATCTATGGTGTGTTCTTGACGGCTCCGCCACGTTGTCATAAGTTTCGCTATGCCTGAGTTCGTTGACTTCGTAATTTGTCCTTGACGAGGACAAACCAGCATTCTGCCTGGTTGCGCTCTGACCGTTGTAGTTCGCGGTATCTTGCGAACGATAATTGCCGTTAACTTTCTCCCGTTCGTAAGTAGTTTTCTTCATGTCTTGCGCGTTGTTGTACGAATAATAATGTGCGTATGGATCTTCATCACTTGACGTCGACTGTCGGTCATAATTGTGCATGTAGTTCTCGATCTTCTCTTTCTCATTGCTCACATATCCTAAAGAAGACGCGTCAGACTCGTTGTCACTCTCGGTGCTGTGCAGGTTCTCGTAGAAGTCCTGATAGTTGGCTACTGCGGGAGTGTCGTTGTTGACTTTGAGCAGCTCAAACTCATTTGTCCTGCCTTCCTGGAAATTGAAAGACCTGCGGTTCGTCAGCGATCCTGGGAAATTCAGGAAAATCCTCGCTTCCGAGGAGTATGCTAAGTCTTCCTCGAAATTTTTCGCCTTTGTGTCGGAGCTGTCTTGAGCACTTACGGCATTTGTCGCGTTGCTTTCTTCAAACAGATTTAGATCCTCCTCGTTCGGATCGCTGTTACTCGATGACACGTCGGGATCGTCGTACGACGGAGAGACGGACGATATTATGGGCACAAAACCGTTAGAATTTTCATAATGTACTGTTGAGTGTACGGGTGATGATACGCTTGAGGGTTCTTCAGATCTCTTCGAATCTGCATTCGACTGCTTAACAACATGCGCCACGTTTTCCGACGCTGTTGCAAGTTGATCAAAGATCTCCTCATTCTTTAAGTCAGAACATTTCGCTTGTGGACAGCTGAGAAATAGCAATATCACCTACAAACAATTGTAAAAGCTACTAAATTGAGATAATCGAAAATTCATGATAAATGTATTTACACAAATACACAAAGAAAGACGTGTGCAGAAACACAAAATGTAAAAATATTGAAATATTTTCTTAGTTAAAGAAAAAAATTTTTTAATATCACTATATGTTTCACTAATATATTTCGATTATTTATTTCAAGTTTTGATAAAAAGAAAGCACTATAAGCATTGCGAACTTGAGATAGTATGATGCAGTGATAATTGCTGTTTCGTCAAAGAGAGATGACCTAGAAAAGAAAACCAGACTGAAAAAGTAAAATGCGAGCGTGTGCAATAAGAACTGGATGTGCACGGAAGCAAATCTTCATAGACTTTCTCACCGACTCATGAGCATTTGAGTCTATTTGACAGTAATGGTCCTTTATACAGATGTAATTGTGACTTTAATGATTATTAGCAACAAAAAGAATTTTCAAAGCGTGGAGATACAATTGCATTATGATTGTAAAATGTAGAAACACGAGCAACATGTAATCGGTCTGCTTAGAGAGTGTCGGTGAAAAGTAATTGCGGAGAAAACAGAACCAATTTAAACTATATAATTCTTTATGCCTATCGTTAAACAAGTCGGTCGAAGTTGTCGATTGAAATGAATACCGTGCGTACACATGTCTTTACCTAGTTCGAAGCCGGTTTTGTCGATCGGATTTCGAAAGCGTTTACTCTATCTAGGATGATACCAGCGTGAAAATTCTTACCATAATTCATACTACGATTGTATATGTGTGTAAGTGTGTGTGTTCAAATAATTTAACATCTGTTGTATTCTTTGCAATTAAAAGAACTCGACTGTCTAATTGGAGCGTTTCTACAAGCAGTAAAAAACGAGCAGTAAAAAGTGCAATCTTTCTACTATGAATAATAGATATAGCTTAGTGCAATGTAAACTTTATATAGCAACTTTTTTTATAGAAGTAACATAAATTTGTTACATAATTAAATTTGTATAGTATCATTTATACGAAATTGCGAAATCAATTCTTTTTATAACAAAACGATGTCTGAGAAAAAACTTAGAATACTAATTACATTATTTTGTTATGCAAAATATAAAAGTAAGTAAAATAGTATGTGCTGTGTGTAATAACATGTATATAGACTTGTGTGATATTAACTTTTAAAGAGTCGACAGCTAATATATTTGCCCTGAATCTGCGATAACTTTATGGTATATATAAGATGATAACTTTTTATATAAGACGTAGGGTATGTATGTTTATAAGTTTTGCATATCAAACATACAAGATTTTAAGAAAAACATGCCGGCACTCTGAAGATTAAAGTATTAAAAAATAATCTTGTTTATATTATATGTTTGATTTCTTTTTTTTTATGCTATTTCATAAAAATATATGCGTATTGTTTAACTTAATTTACATTGCGTTTCACACTTGTCTTTCAAAAAGATATTTCACTTAATTTGTAACATTTTTAAATATTATAATGCGTGTGTGATAGCATTTTGTATTTTTTTTCTATTACCAATTTATAAACTATTTTAACGTAACAAAGATTTTTTCTTATTTGCACAAGAATTGAAAAAACTAATTCTGTCACCACACATAGCGATAAGGAACTAATTTTGTCACCTTCACACTTTCACAGCAAAGTACTTCAATCCAAGTACTTACACAGTAAAAAATCATTTTCGCTTACAATCGCGAAATGCCGGCTTTAGGTTTTCTTCAGTAATCGAACAAAAATAAAAAAAAATCTGTGCGTCACACCAATGCACCGCGTATACACATCGATTACGACCATTCGTTTCCGTTATCCTCCGTCTGGTAATCTCAAGAATCCTGCGTGGTGAACTTCCACGCGAGAACTGAGCCACATAGTAGATACGCGATTTTCTTTATACAGTCCGGTGGCCAAGTGAAAAATATATTGTTCTAAATATTATCCTATAGACCACACGGCTGCAAAGGATACTTTCATTCGCGACACGCGAGCGCGCCCGAAGAAATGTTGTCCGGCATATCGCGACTGCTCATCAATTATCATGGAACGCAAGTAGCGAAATTGCCATGTACGGAAACAGAAAATATCATCTTTTTTATTGTAATGCACGTTCCACAAAACGCTAATTTCTAGTTGGAATATCGTTGTCTGCGTTTGAGTCAATGCAAATGCCATAAGGGACGCGAACTGAAGCATCTCGTAAAAAGACGAAGCAATATCACAATCTGTATAAAACGCATCGCAGAACAACATTTAATAATCTATGCAAGCGAACGAATACGTCCTATTTCCGTCATGTGAGATTTTCTTGTTTTACATTACGATCGCATTGATGATCTTTATTTCCGGTGCTTTGCAACCTCCGGTTGTTGTCTCCGATCGCGGACTTCACCCGAGACTTGACAATACTTTATCCGTTGGTAGTTTTATGCGCTCTAGAACACACGCATTACGCCCAGCGCTCCTACTCCTCTTCGACGTGGCTCGCGCCGCATGCAGCCGTGAAAACGTAGGTGCACGTCCGTGCGCAGCGAGCACGAGCCGATCTTTTCCCTGCGTGTAGCTCCGTATAGCCAAGCGTTTGGATTTAATGTCTTGCATCTAATTGCCGTGGATACATAGATATCATCGGTGCTTCTTCGTTGTGAAAACGTGGAATTAACAATGGTGGACTGAACATTTTTTTCGCGCGTCTGCCAAGATAATTAATGTTAATTGCTCAGTTCAACGGCACTGTTCATATCAGTATATATCTCGAGATACGAGAATGAGATATTATCTTTCTTTATTAATTCGAATATTATATCTGTATTGCACATTGGTATTTCTAAGTGAACGTTTATCGTATCAAATTAAACGCGTAATTATACTCGAGAGCAATGCTTATGTGCAATGTTTGTAGATCGATTATCATTTCCATTAAGACTTTTCACTCATACGTATATGGTATATCTTTATTTATATCGTATATCTTACATGTACCTATATCGTACGATTCTTGGGAAAAGTGCGTTTCATAGATGTGATATATGTTTTCCAAATAAGATGATATATTGACCAACTTTTTTCAGTAATTAAATGATGGTATGCAGATATATATGCTTCTTAGCTTGCGATTAACTTTATTTCACAGAATATAATATATTATCATACATGTCAAAGAACGGAATTTATATTGATAAGATATGATAAAGAATCTTACGAACTAATGTATTATAATAAATAATTTTTTTAGAAGACAAAGGAATACAGGAAAAAATGCACATGTTTTAGAAGTAGCAGATTTACATAGAAATTTCAGGTACAAATAATTGAACAAGTAATTCTTATAAAAACGTGGTCCTTATTAACTTATTTTATTGATTTACGACAATGCAGTATATGTAGGTACATATTATTATCTTAAAATCTCATATATATGTATATATGTATATGAACCTTAACTATTATTATTAATAAGGTACCTTTCTGAAGTATGAAATTTGGCTGATTTTTCATAAGTATGCGTTCGCGCAAAGCAACAAGTGTGCTTTGGTTATTACTGTTTTCCCGAGAACAGCAAAAATTATCAATATAACAAAACTCCGCGAGATCTCAGTAAATCAGTAGCGCAGGTACACATTACGTTACGTTACATTGCACAATCCCATATTAAAAATACCACATTTAAATACTATCGTATCACTACCGTCCAATTATATCGATTGTTATCTTTCTTCACAAATTATTTCATGGCACGAAACGTCTTATTTGTGAGAGATCAAAATAATAATGTGTCAAATAATATATTAAAATTAGTATAGAATAAAAAATATACATAAGGTTGTTCTTCTGTTGTCCTAGGCTTGATATCCTTGCCAGTGGAGCCAATGTCGTATTGTTCAATCAGTCGTTTTTATCTTAACTTTCGTATTTTATCGTCTATCACTTAA
>QVOB01020415.1:0-12429 GCA_014839585.1 Pseudomyrmex concolor | reverse complement strand
TCTACTGATAAATAAAGTTTAAATTTACATAGATCTACTTATATCTATTTAGATCTACTGTATATCTATTTAGATCCAAGTTAGATCTACTTAGATTTAATCCATTTTTTCCCGGGTTATATTTTTCACGTAATAACATGTTGTAGCACATTTCCAAATACCTATGTGAATGTTTAGTTTTTAGTATAAGAAAATTAGAGCGCGTTTTCAGAAATAATAAAAATGCAAAAGAAACGCGCTAAAATGTTCTGAGCAAAGTTTGCACGTGAAAGACATATTTTGATGGTAAAGGTCAAAGTATGAGACTTCCTAATTCTTTCTGTACATGGTTTTTCTCTCGCCGTCATTGCGTGCGTCTCTCTATACTATAGTGGCGTGTTACTCTTCCGCGAACACGCCTCATCTTGGAGCTAACGAACGAGCTTGCCAACTGGCCCTCGTAAGAGATGACGCATATCCTCCTTCCTGGCTTTCCCCTTTTCTATTACAAGACGAAGTGGAAGCGACAAGAAGAGGTGGAGAGGATTCTCTAATCAAGGTTGCTTGCTGGGAACTTCTAACTCCTTTCGCTCGGAACAGGATGTCGAGTTCCAGGTACGTCGATCTTATGTTCCGAGCTACAGGAAGCTAAGCCCTAAGGAAGATTATAGGGTGTCTGCATAGAGATGGTCCGAGTTTGCGCGAAGGTGATACCGAGAGTCTTGTCGGGATGACGGTGGAGAGTGATTTTCCAGGATAAGCCGGGCAGGATCGTAAAATTTGTCGATTAAATAATTTGAAGACTCGTCGAAACTTCACAAAACTAGTTTTGACTTTCTTGAAGCGCCGCCATGTAATCGCGGTCTCCGTCGTAAAATATACCCGTGCGCAAGATAGAATGTGTAAAAGTAAAATTGTTTTAGAAAATTATTTTTAAAACAAAACACGAAAGAAAAATCTCGAAACTAGAAGACAAATCAGATTTTACATAGAGAATAAATAAATAGATCGCAAGAAGATCGGAGCGTGTATTCAAAGTGTCCCGAAGACAACGACGATCAAATGTAATCCTTTGAAACGATTTGGAATCAAGGCATTAAGCGAAACTCTCGTGGTTCGAACTATATGTCGAGACTTCTGGCCGGTCGTTCGGTTTCTGAGGCGCTGAATGTGAGAATAGAACGGCGGCTGGGTGTTGAATAGGCGCTGTTACAGAAGGTAATGCGTGTATATGGCGAGGACTTGGACGAGAGAAGCAGCGGAGACGGAGGAAATACACGGAGAAGAGACCGAGGCGGCGGAGCCAAGGTGTTAACATTTGCTTTATAGCGACCGCTCTACAACCGGGCAATGGTTTAATACTTACTGTCGGCAGCGTGCGCTGCACGAGCGACACAAACATTACCGAAGACGCCGTGAAGGCGCCCACCTGCACACATGGTATTAAAGAGACACGAAGTACAATATATATCCGCCGTAATGCAAGCTCGTTAAACACCGAAATGATCCATGCACTAGCAACCGGACGAAGCACGTGCGCGTTCTTCGCATCTATTGGCAGTGTGTTGTTTTGCCATTGACACTCAATAAATTTGTAAATTTAAATTCGACAAAGTCAAATTATTTTTTTTCGCAATAATTTAAAATAGTTAGGGGCTATACGGAATCTCTCAATCATGTGATGCATCTTACATGATTTTAAGAATTGAAATCTCAATTCAAAAACTCACATGTAAAAATTTACATGTGAACAATATATACGTATATACACGCATATTTTCGCACAACATCCTGCGAACGACTCCCATGACCGTATATACATTTCTTAGTTTGGAAACTTTGAAGCCTAAAGATTCTTTATTATATATTATATTTTTTTTAATAGAGAGATGTGTTTTTTAAATCATTATATACGTACAGTGATAAAGAGATATTTTTATCTTAATATACACATAAATGTGTATACGACATTATTTTATTAAAAATTAAAGCACAAAAAAGATTTGTAATCCCTGTAGCGTTAAAAGATGAAAGTGCAATAAAAATATTAAGTTCTGTCGACCTGTCAATCTCTGTGTATAATTTTATGGTACTTCGTGTTAATGTGCGTAAAGATATCGCGCTTCCACATGTTGGCACCACAGAAATATACGATGCGTACTATCGCGAGCTATATAACGAGGGAGACCCGTTAAATAGTGAAATGACCGGCGGGTTTATACACATTGCTATGAGATGTTAATACGACATCCTCTCCTCTCTTCTCTCCCATTCCCTTCCCGTTGTTGGACACAAGCGCATGCATCTCTTCTTTCTCTTATTTCTCTCCTTCTTTCTTTCCAACTCACCTTACTATCTCGCTTCTTTCCTCGCGCATTTTCGATCCGCTCTACCTAGTCGACTCCATCGGGCCACGCTCCTTTATTTTATAGTTATGCAGCGAAGACACTTTTACTACACAACCGCGGAAACATTTCGCGGTTCCAGCTTGTGGCGAGCGTTTTTATTGCCGTGGACAATTTTACTCCTGAATACGCTATCTTTTATTTATTACGAGCCGCTCGTGTCTGCGGAAAGACCGTGTAACACGTCGAAGAAAAGACAAATTCAAAATACGTAACATAAACATAAAAAAAAATAAACTTATTTTGACGGATATTTCGAGTCAAGTTTATAAATAACACACGATTCTACAAAGAGATTATTAATTTGCGTGTGATTTCTGTACGTTCGTGCAGAATTATTAATTTTTGAATTGCGCAGACAATCTGTTTAATTCTCAAGACGTATCTTTCGGAAAGAAAACTGTGGCTGTGTCACTTTTGACATGTATTTTACTTTAAATAATCAAAAAATTGCTTTGCATACGCAAATACAGCGTATTACATATATTTTTTAAGTTTTTTAAATGTTTATTTTATTGATTATTATTTAAATATATTTTTAGTTACGGTTCTACTTTAGCAAAAAATATCCATTAGTTCTTGAGTGACCCAACAAAGGTCTAAAACCGATAAGAATAATTAACAAATTAAGTTGTACTCACTTAGTATAAAAAGCTTCTCCGCATTCTCCGCAAATGAAAGTTCGCGCACGGCCAGTTTTATCCAGCTTCGATGATTCCGCGGATTTGCACAGTTTCTGATGAACAATGAGGTCCGATCTCTTGGTGAACGAGATCGAACACTTCGTGCAAGAAAACGGTTTTTCTCCGGTGTGTTGCGTAAGGTGATTCGGCAGTGAAGCTCTTGAAACGAGTTTGTTGCATATCGGACAGCAATATTTCATATACTTTTTGTTTAACTTGGCCGTTCCGTTCGTAGTTACAACAGGACCGTTATGGAGAATCTCGTGATACATAAAATCAGATCGTGAATTCGTCGAGTAGATGCAAATGTGACACTTCCATTCTTTTCTCTCGCGTATCATTTCAACCATGTTTAACTCGTCTTTTTTCACACACCTGCCCTCACGTGTGTGTCCGCTGACGTCTTGTGACAAGGCAAAAAGCATGTTGCATTGAGGACATCTGTTCAAAAGAAATTGTAGGATGTGCGCATCTCTTTAAATAAATTTTTTTAAATCTTTATTTTAAAACAAATTGTTTTTAAATATTTTTTACAGTGTAGAAAAAATGTGTAGAAATTACCTGTGACATAGTTCCGGATGATGATCGAGCAGATGAGTCTTATGTTCTATGATGTTCGGTTGTTTTTCGTCGCAATGAGGACATATTCTTTCCATTTGTTTTCCTGACTGTCCATTTTTATTCTTGTGTGCTCTAACAACCTCTTTGTGAATGGATGATCTTCGGTGTTCAATCGCCTCATTTCTGGTGGCGAAGTTCATTGAGCAATATGAGCAATAATACAGTGCCAGTTGCATTTTGCTCTTATTTACATTCGTGTCATCGTGTTTGGTTTTGTGCGCGAGTAACTGATGACGTTGAAGCGCGAGCTGAGACCGAAATGCTTTAGAACACAAATTGCATTTAAGAAATTGCTGATATGCATCCGAAGCGGTTTGGCTCTCGTGACCAGTCTGTTTGATGTGCAATCGCAGCTGCAAGTTGTATTGAAATTGACGGTTGCAAGTGGTGCAAGACAACACTAGGTGACGACCAATTACCACCGGCACAGAACCGTTCATCATCGACACTACGTCACGATGAGCCGTACTCAGAAGATGAGATTCCATTGCATTATTGTTTTTGCAGCAAAAATTGCAAGAAACACATCGCAAATCACTCTCATTCTAAAAAGAAAAAAAGTAATTTTGCTCGAAATATTTCTTCATATCTATTACCGCTTTAAAAGAAAAAAATCAGTTTTTTTTTTTTTTTTTTCAAAAAAATGTCATTTTTTAAACCTCAAAGGTTGCGTATTTGAAAAAAATATGTCTTTTAAACGTATTTTACAACATTTTAATTAGATCAAATCAGCATCAAACATTTGTTTGACCGTTCCTTGTATTGAATATAAACTCTGCATATTTATTAACAATTATAAAACTCGTGGATAAATGCAAATCGTTCATACTTTTGATTCGACTTACTCACCATTTTTATGGTTTCAATGTGAAGATTGGAACGCCAATGGAGCAGGAATGTTTCTTCAGTGTTACAGTAAAAACGACAAGGCGCGCATTGAAAAGGACACTGTCGAACCACGTACGCCATGTTTTCCAACAGGAAACGGCGCTCCTTTCGATTGCGTGGATTTACTCCCGCTACACGGCAATGGTAATGGGAGAGCAAATGTTTACCAACTTGGAGCTTCCTCACGCGCGCGTGACACATCTCACAGTTGATATACAATATTCTTTGGCTCACGTCATATTTTCTCTTTCTTTTTTTCCCTTTCTTTATCTCGGGCTCTTCTTCTGGTATTTTCTAACAATACAGATTAATTAACCGGTCTTTATGGTTTAAAACTTTTCTTCGCGTCTGTTTACGTATATGTGTTGAAGTATGATATTCATATACGGTGTGTTCCGCAATATACACCTTTTATACACCTTTTATAACAGAAGAACAATAAAAATAAAAAAGGTTCGTAACATGTCCTTAGGATTACCTTTATTACTGTCTGTCGGGCAGCCAGTCTTTTACTGCGCAAATTTATTTCACTCAATGGAATAATATCTCTGTCAATCTCCTTTATACTCCTTCTGGCGTGCAGGTCGGAGAGCAGATGCCGACTGTAGACCACTCGTGAGGCAAGCTTCCTACCGCAAGGATTACACCAATATCCCGATTCGATATCCGTTCGCGCACCCGGCACCCATTTCCCTCGCGTGTGCTCCGGCGGCGGCTGTCCGGACGTGTCCTTGCTCTCATATTCCTCATCCTTCTGTAATGGTTGATATCTCTTTGTCTGACACATCATCATCATTGCGCTTGCGTCTCATGAGTGTGTACTCATAAAAAAATTTCTAATTTATAACAATTAATTTTTCTCCAGAATTTCATTTTCTAAAATTAAGTTTATCTCTTCTTACTTGCGATGTCTCCGCAGGTTTCCATTTGCCGCCGGTGTACGTCGGCGGAGGATGTTCTTGATGATCATCCTCGAGATCCACGTCGTCCTCATGCATATGTGCCATGTCCTGCGGCAAATCGTCGAGCTCGGGCTTCCACTTACCGCCGGTATGGCCTCGCGGCGGACGCTCCCGATTTTCACCGTCGTCAGAATCCGAATAAGAATCGTCTTCTTCCAAATCGTCGTCCTCCAAATCTTCCTCGTCGTCGTCGGAGTCTTCCCCGACGCTGCCCTGTTGGAACCCAAAGCCAAATCTCTGTATCTCCTTATTCTCGCTATTCAAATTCAGGTCTTCGAGGATAACACTTGTGTCCTCCAACCAGTTCTGCTGATCGGACTCCATTCTTTGAACATTCTCTTGTCTTTTTCGATCGGTCTGCTTAAGAGATTGGATGCATAATTGATCGGTTGGATCATCCAAGTCGCTGACAGCGGGCAGCATGCTGTGAAGCTTATCCTTCACGCTGGATTCGTCGGAATCCATCTGAATTTTCTTTTCGTCTTTTTTTTCTCTATCATCTTTCTTGAATTTTTCCAACAACGTCAAGGCAGATTCTTCGGCGTCACGTCGATTATTCGATTTCGCGCTACTCTTTAATTCAAGCGAACTGAAGAAAGCGTCTGCGTTTAAGATTTCGGGATAGGACACTGTTGTCGGCGTTGAGGGTGACTCGTGAAAGGTCTCTTTTTTATCGTCAGGCGGTCGACAGACCGAACGCCGATGCCGCACGTAATTGTCAAGACCGTGTATTGTCATACTACATTTGATGCAATAATGCGTGTCATCGTCATCTTCGTAGTCTTCCATTGACTCTGATTTTAGGTGACAACAAATCTATAATAACATCAGAATAATGCTTATGTAATTAAAAAAACAACTACAAAAGAATTACTTTTTATAACGCGCAATAATAAAAACTTACATACATCGAATTACATTAAGATAGAAAAAATTTTTAATTATTATCATATGTATGAATACGCTGAAATTCGGGAAAAAGATGCATTCCATCGCACAAAATAATTGCCCTTTTTTAAAATACTATTTAATTTTTAATTTCAATATATTGTAAAAACAATATATTGTAAAAACAAGGATCACGCAAAATCGACGCTGTTTAATTATTGTTTCGCTGTGTTTGCTTATTCAACAACAGGAATTCATTTGTTCGCGATTTCGGGCGTATGCGTCCCCGAAGTAAATTCGAGAACCCGTTTAGTCCGTCATACCCCGATCACGCGTCACGCAACAACCGCGTCATGGACAGCTCGCTGAGGACAATCGCGTTAGCGAACCGCAGTGGGCAAATTGAAGGTCCGATATTCGCGCAGCAGAAGGGAAACAAGTTGACGCTTCGTGCGGGCCGGGGGCAGGAAGATCGGTCGATGCCGCTTGGCCGTTATTCGGACGACGACACTTCGCCTCCCAGTCCTGGCTGCCTCTCTGCAACCCCCGCCGCTCTCGCGGCTCCTACCCTTCCTCCCTCCCGCCGCGCGTTTTCCCCTTTTCCCGCACCGGCAGCCCGTGTGCGTCTCTCCGCGTCACCCCCGCCCTTGTTGCGCCCTTTCTGTTTCCCCTTTTCGAAGTCTGCAAACCGGCAGCGACCTCGTGGCTCCGTCTCTCGTCTTATTAAGCGGAGAAAACTAGCGAATGAAATTTCCATCCGGCTCCGAAACATGCTCGTCGGTACCGTCTCTTCTCTTCCACCCCTTGCCCTCTCCTTTTCCCTGCCATTTCTCGCCCTTTCCCCATCCCCTTTTCCACTTCCTCTGATCGAGGCTAATATCCCGGATCCCGGTTTCGTCGACGTTCGTAGTCTACCTTTGACGTGACTAAAATTCGATTTGCGTATAGTTGAGAGAAGTTGCAAAAATGTTTCCGCTATACGGCAAAACCAACTTAGCGCCCGGGTTAACCGCGCTTGATCGGATGTCGCGTATCACGCGCGGCCGCATAACAGAAGGGATGGAACGAGAATCCCTTCGTGGATTATTCCCTCGTTGCCGATACACCTGCGAGAATAAGTAAACTTCAAATAAAATTCTTGGGAGAATTTTTTGTAATTTTTGTTTCTCCGATATTCGAAAGAGATGTAACGGAAACTACTGAAGTAAGGAAAAACATATTGTAATCTTATATAATACAATCGTAATATTCAATAACGAATTTTCCTGAATGCAAAATACCTTCTCCTCGCGATTCTACAATATGTGTGGCATTTCACATTTTTCTCGAAAGAAAACATTTGCGAATCTATATATGTATATGTATATGTATTTTCTCGTCACTATACATATGTGGCGCGGAGAATACCGACTAAATGTACTGAGCAAATTCTAGTAACGAAAAACACGATGATACGACAAATTAGAAATCCGAACGATCCCGTAGAAATCCGTCGTATCACGTATGTAATACGTGTACGACATTAATAAGGAGAACGATTGCGCGCGCTTCGAGTATTATGGAGGGTGGATAAATCGTACGGTCAGTTTCGCCGAGATTTACGAGTATTTGTCGGAAAAACAAGGACGAAGCCGTTAATTGGGCGATGCTCGTGAACACCGCTGAGACATCGATACGTCAATATAATATCCATGGTTGACGCATCGTACGCCACTATCAGCTAACTGTTCATATCGTCGTTGATCGAGGATCGTCGATGACTAATCCCTAATTACCGATCGCAGCGCGGAAAAAGGATGCGCACCTGCTGCTAACAAGATTCGCGTAAACGCGAGATAGCGCCTTAAAACGAGCTTACAATCTAATCGCAAAAAAAAAATAAAAAATAAAAAAAACGCGGCAAGTAACGTGACAACTTCGAATTTTTTGTATGTAACATTTTGTTGCATGATAATATATCAAAATTGTACAAACAAAATCGCAAATGTAACAATGCGTAATTAAGTTTATATAAGATGCTTCATTGCATAAAAAAGATCTGTAATATACAGAGAACAACAATTTTCCTTTTGTCTGTATTTGATATGTAATTAATACAACAGACTAAAAATTACTATAATCTCTAAGGAGAACAGTCTTTATTACTATACTTTTAATCAGCATCACTAATCTGAATGATCGAGGGATCCGGCGATTTCTCTCTTCCCTTCTTAATGTCCGCTATTAATTAACAATAATCAACGCAATCCTTAATAGAAGAATGTATTTTGTACAACTTCGTCACGGAAGCTGAAGCCTGTAGAAGCGAACCGAAGACGAAGAAAAGAGGAGAAGACGACAGATAGAAGGATCCTTACGGGACTCGTCGAACGAAATTAGACGATCTCGATCCGAAGCCGTAAGCGGCCACGACTCTATTCCCGCAGACTCTCTTAACCTCCTTTTCATCGCTCTCCTCTTCTCGGTTCAGGAACGATGAGATCTACCGAGTGATCGTATGAAATCGACCGGATCTCCCTAATGTAATTCTGCTTGACTTGTTTGTATTTGTAAGTAGAAATGTCGACGCTCGTTCTCTTTATCTCCAATTACAAATTCTAATAAGTCTTTTATCGCTTTGATCTTTTGTTGTTAAAAAACAAAACTTTCATTAAATTTCATTAAAAAGACATGTGAGTAGATAACTTTTCCTCAATTGTGTTTAGTTTATCATGTCTCATCTCTCTCTCTCTCTCTCTCTCTCTCTCTTTCTAAAAGAAATTTAATTCTACTTTAGAAAAACTAAGTGACTTCTCGGACAAAAGCCTGCATTATCGGGTGGACTTTTGTATTCGAAAACTGGTTACGCTGCAGGTAGCATTCAATGTTTCGCGCGTTTACTAAGAAGTGACGAGTACACCCTTTCGACTTCGGGCATCCAAGGCATACCAACTAGGTAACCCTTCGTAGGGTCAACGAAGAACCCGGAAACCGTAGCAAGGTGAGCTTGTCGCATGCGAGCGTCCGGCAAGCAATGTGGGGTGAGGGAGAGATGGCTTGCCCGAGAAGGGAGATGGACCGGAGGTAGACGCAGGGGGATGCAAGGTCCGGGGAATATTGAGCCGCTCCGTTAATGTTTATAACGACGTTAGACGATGGTGTCCCCAACGGCGTGTGTGTAGGTGCTACGGGATAGAGATAGAGAAAGAAAGAGAGGGAGAGAGGTGGCTTTGGCTACCCTTCGTCGTATAGCCGCTGTCTCTTTTTCACCCCAGATCCACCGACTCTCACCCGCCGATGCCATCTCTCTATCTCCTTCTTGTTCTCTCCTCTTCGCAACGGTGGCGGCAGTGGCAGCGCCGGCAGCAGGACAGGAACTGACATAAGCGCGCGAGTGTGTATGTAGAGCACGTACTCGGGGGCTCTCCAGTTCGACGGAGTGGGTGGAGGTGGGTGGTCGTGAGGACCCCTGTGTGGGTGGAAGTGGGTGGTTGAAGGTGGCAGAGAGGAGGTGGTGGGTGGGCTGCATTCTAGCAATGGGATGAGGGAGCTTCTGTCTAATCGATGCCGCGGCGGTGCGCGCTCGCCCCGCTGGCTATTACGCACCTTAATGTCCTTTTCCCTCGGTCCCCCTTCCCGCCGCCCTCGTCCGGCCAGCCACCCACTCGACGGCCCCCGCGTCGTCCTCCTCCACCTTCGACTCCGCGCCACCCGCCGCTATGCCGCCACCGCCGCTCCTTCTCTCGCTCCCTCTCTCTTATTCCGCGGCTTCTCACGGCGGCTCCCGTCCTTCTTCCTCGTCCGCCTGCCTTCCTTCCTTTCGTTCTCTCCCGGCACCGAGAGAGGCGGCCATGACACGTGTCAATCTACCGCAGACGCCCGATCGATACCGACGGACCTCGGCTTCTCTCTCGACGTTCCTCCGCCTCTTCCTTCGCCCTACTGCCGACAACTGCCACCCCCTTCGTCTCCCTTCTCACCCGCCCCCTCCCCCCCCGGGAAGCCGCCGCACACCCTGCAACGAACCTTCTACGAATGTTGGCGCTGTATGCTAGGCTAGCACTCAACGTCTGACCTGCTGTCTCCATCGGGATCCTCAGTATATCCGGACATGCGAAGCAACTTCAAATTCGATCCAAATGTTTTCGATTGTTTCACCAATTGGAACGAGATCTCATCGTCCGAGATCTCCCTCGCTTGAGATCTTGATGAGACAATTGCATTTTGTAGCTGGTATAAGAGAAGATTTCTTACGTGCAAGGCGTTTAAAGATATTCGAGTTTTAAAAACCATTTGATACTGACAAGCCCTGTGATTGTGTTGTTGACGTATTTAATAGGATTACCTGAAGGATACTAAGTTAAAAAGATGTTAAAGAGGGAGTCAATAACTTCGTGGAACAAACTTCTCGCGTGGCCAGAACTTTCTCGTAAAGTGCACGATTATTATTCATAGCGAGTCTAAAAAAAACAGAATTGCATAAACAAGTTGCTTCAAATACGTTTGGATGGACACTTGTGAAGATTTTGACAAATTATTAAATGATATCACATTGTCAAAAGTTTACAACTACGAGGGTATATTTTCTTGATCTTTTTTCACGAGTACAATATAGAAGTATAATAAAAGCCGTATTAATATGGTAAGTAGAGATATTTGTGTATCTTTCTTTTATTTTTTAATACACGTTAATTAACCGTGTCGGTTTTAATATACAATTTACTGACTGCAATCAACACATTACAAAGTAACAACGTTCGTCTAGATTTCTCTGTCTATAATCCTTGTTAAAAAAATAAAACGCGCGATCTGGACCACCCTCGCAATCCAGAAACGACCCCTCGATCGAGTCATAAAACTTTTATTTCGCCTAACGAGCGCGTAACGCTTTTTTATAACGGTACGAAAAGAGAGAGAGAGAGAGAGAGAGAGAAAAGATGCACTAGTAAGTAACTATTTCAACTATTTAAGAATGTTTTAAACAATAAAGTATTAATGCTTATATTAAACAATACTTTTAACAATATAAATTCAAAAGCTTTATTTTCCGAAATTACATTAACAGATTATAACATTCAATATGAACTTCAAATGTGATATATATTATAACCAAGTTTTTGACAGCATAGGTAAAAGATTAATAAAGCAATAGTTGAATAAAATTCCTGTCTTTCTTTTACCGTGTAAATTAACTTTCATATCTCACTTAAATTGCCACTTTGCAGTATCATAATTAAGCGGCGTGAAATAATTTTTCTTTGATATCGAAGTGTTCCTTGCACAAGTAGCAGGATTAATTACGTTAAGAGAATGTCGACGTGCGTGAACGAATTACAGTGCGATAACGTTTCTTAAAAGTGGGGAGATAAATTAACGTCTTCCATCCACACCAGCAGTTCGCGCGCTTGCGTTTCTGGTACTTTACACTCGCCAAGTTCACAATATTATCGCTCGCATCACTATGAAAAATTGTACCGTGTCGCACACGAGCTCGGGTAAAGTCCGTTGCAGCCGTAACTTTTTAACACGGACAGAAATATGTTGGTGTCCGAGAACCGAAATAATAAACCACAAGAATAAAGTATACGAAATAATCAATATAAATGTAAGAATTTAACGCGGTTATATAGTGTTTTTTTCCTATATGCTATATCTGATAAATTACATATCGTAGATATATCTATAGAGTAAGAGAGTACCTGCTGTTCAAAAATTATCATCTTAAAAGAATACAAAATTGGATTTTTTATTGGAAGAAAAAGAAAGCATGTGTACGAAAATCTCTCTTTCCCTCTCTCTCTCTCTCTCTCTCTCACTTTCTCTCTTCTATCGTCTCTTAGTTGAAAAGTGCAATATTTTGGTAAGATATTGATTTAACTTTGTACATCTCACAGTTTCGCCCAAAAATAAAAATAGTTCAAAAAACTTAAAAAACATAATTACACTAATGAGTATTTTCCAATAAAAGTGTTTTTTCTTTCGATATACACAGAGAGAACGGTTTCTTTAGATTTAACAAATTTG
>QVOB01020409.1:0-14464 GCA_014839585.1 Pseudomyrmex concolor | reverse complement strand
AAGCTAAACACTGATTTTGAAATTTTTGAACCAAAATATTCAAAGAATTTTATTGAAATCACTTTTTAGACTGATCGTCTTAAACTTATCCGCTGTTTACAAACATTCACAGGAAACTAATTGCTGAAACTTCAACATTATTTACATTTAATAATCGACACTTCGAAATCAAGAAGGTCAAACATACTGTTATATTATTCCAAAATCATAACTCAAATAAAACAATAATATTCATGTAACATGTTTATAATCTATTATAATTCATCGTCTTAAATTTTTGTCCGCTACTGTACATATGTATAAGATACGCGTACATGTCTCATTGTCTCACATTGCAAACAACGAGAAATCTCACTTTCTAAACAATAAATTATGTTTTTATTTGTGATCGTCATCTGCAAGTACGCGATAATATACAAATTTATTGTATAATTTTGATTTCGTACTTTTCCAATAATCTTACATAAATAATGTAATGTATACCGTATCTATCCGACAAACATCAAACGGTCAATGATTAGCGCTGTATAAAAGTCACGGGATACACGTGAGTCATTGTTGCGCCAGACAGGGCGGTTACGAGCCGGCCGGTCTCCGCACTCGTTAGGGGATGTTTTAATGAGCCGCCGCTTTGGATTTGCCGGTATTTAATTACAGAGGCTCTCAACTCGCTTTCACGTGCACAACGATTGCGATTTCTTCGAAAAACAAAGTCAAAATAGTAGGATTACATGATAAATGAAAACAGAAAGAAGAGCACCAGCACTGAGTGCGATATAACTTTATTAAAATTAAGTAAATGAAGAATATAAAAGAAAAACGAAAGATCAAAGCGATAACACGTTAGTGACACTGTTAGTTGTAAAAAGCTTTCTAAGCGGCGAAAAGGATAGAGTACGATTTGCTTTTTGTGTTTCGGTTGCTACGCACCGAAACGCAATAACGCATGGCGCAACGTAAACGCGAATATTCTACTCTTCTGGAAGAGAATAGACGAAGAAGTCAGAGAAGTGAGAGGAGACAGACGAAGAGACATAGTCAGCGAAGGGAGGGTACGAGAGAAAGAGAGAGAGAGAGAGAGGAAGAGAGAGAAAGAGAGAGGAAGGAGAACAGAAAAACAAGAGAGAGAAAGATAGGTACTTTACCATCCCATAAAACGAGGGTGTGAGTGTTGTGTCTGGCGCTGGACCCACCCTAGGGTAAATGCCCTGGAACCCCTGCGCGCAGACGATTTTTCGTCTCATTCCCGTCTAGGTCCTTCGACACTGTTTTCTTCTCACTCGCTCTCTTTTTGCGTCGAGCTCTCCCTCTTGCGTCTGCTCGCATCTTTCTCCTCCGGAGCTTCGACAGACTTCGCAAGGTGTCTACACTTTTGGACATAAATGAAACGGCAAGAAGGGAAACGGTAACGGACCGAGGGATGTAGGTTCGTTTCACCGGGGATTTTCTATTCCCACAGGCATGTCTGCAATGTGGCTTAGAGAGGAGGAGTTTAGGTTTCTCGCTACTCCGCTCTTCCCTTTCTCGCCCTCACAATATGTTTAGATTTATTCGCGCGTGATCGGCGCAACACGTTTCTCGAAACTATTGACTGTGTACTTATCAATAACGAATTTTCACGGCATGCAAGTTTATTCAAAATATATACGATTCTTCATATGATTCTTCAAACACACTTACAAAAGAAAGTGTAATAAAATAAAAATAAATTAAAAAATAATAACAATACTAGTAATTATATGAAATTAAATTTTCACAAAACGTTTTTAAAATTTTTAATTTTTTACAAAATAAAAATGCATTAACAATTAAATTTTTTTTAAAATAAAAATTACTTCATATTTTTGTAGAAATATATATCACTTTATGTTATCCCTTTTTATAATATTTTAAAATGCTTAAAATAAAACTCATGCATTTAAAATAAAACATGCTTAAAATAAAACTCATGTATTATTATTTATTTTAGAAAGTGATAGAAAAGAAAGAGCAGAAATAAAAAATACTTCCAAAAAGAATAGATTCTATCCTCTTCCGTTCTTTTGGGAAATAAATTTCTAGTCCAAAAATTTGAAAGTGTAATCGATTTGGCCAAGAGGTTGGCAGTGACTAATTAACGCCGGATATAAAGCGCGCAATTCAGGCGACAATATACCGGGTGGTCGTTAAACGAGTTAACGCCAAGTTTCCCCGTAAACGTGGCAATTTATGAAAGCGGTCCTAATAACGTAAATGCAAAATAACGCGGTTGCACACGTATAAGATTTCTTGGAAAGTTTTGCCAACGTATAGTATAAGCCAAACGAATAACCGCCATAAATATAGCGGATTTTCAACAAGATTCATACGCGCAAAGAGCTTTGATTTATGGCCGGTCATTTCTCGTATCGTCTACGCGCGCCACTCGCACTTTCTATTCTTCAATCGTTATCTATGTGCTTTAATTAATAAATAATAAAACATGCAATCGGGAAAATTGTACTTCGTCGCGCGCAACATGTCACGCATCGCGCGTTCAGATTTATTTGATCTCGTTGCGAAAGTTATCGTCGTCTCGCGCGCGCGTGAGGGATACGGCCATTGTCGATTGTCCAAACGCGAATGTTATAATAACGAAGTGGAGTCCGCCGCTACCTCTGAGTCGTAAAAGGTCAGAAATTGAACAAACTGTAGATGCAATATAGAACGTCGGCAGAGAGAGAGAGAGGAGAGAGAGAGAGAGAGAGAGAGAGAGAGAGAGAGAGAGAGAGAGCGAGACAAATCGGTGGTCGAGAAGGGTTGATGGAGAAGGGTCCGAGGACAATCACCCTTCGCGACAATGTGCGCAAGTTGAAAACCGAGTACGCGTGCTGTACATATATGTACACGCACGCGCGTACATGTACATAACATAAACCTTCCCATTAGCTTTCGATGTGTATGTATATGCGCACATGTAACAAGTTTTTAACTTTCGCGCAATAACGTTTCATATGGTCATGAACGGTCGATATTAAACTTCTTGGAAAAAACGAAAAATAGATAATCGAATTATGACTCGTACGCATTAGAAATGTATGTATTTCACAGATTCACATGTCTGCAGGCATGCGAATATCACGATGCAATTTGTTTTAAAGGTCTTTTAACAAATCGAATAAAATGCCGCAAGATTACGCTTTTGGGCAGCGCTTATTGAAATTTCAATCACATACTAAAAACTTCTCTACTCGTTTAAACATGGCTGTCCATTGCAAGAGATACACGCGTATAAGATCACTTTATCTTCCATTCTGCCGCAATTCTATTTCTTATTTCCTTACGCCAGCGATAGGTAATCCAAAGCGCAGGTGCATCGCGAATGCCGGCCATAAATCGCGCGATTAGTTCTCCAGCAGGCAAACTGGTTTTGAATGTGAATCTAATCTAAATGAAGTAAGAGAGAAGAGAAGAGAAGAGGTCGTAAGTCTTTTTAATATTTTAAACGCACCGTTCGACGTTTATACGCTTAGAATCCCACATTTACGCGCAACCGCAATGGCATTTTAGGCGTAGATATATGGTAAACTGCGATTCTTACGAATTAACTGCGAATGTTGTAATGCGCGTACCAATTGTAGTATTATAAAAGTTTCAAAGTAGACACAAGAAAAAAATAAAGAAAAGAAAGAAATATTATAAGAATATCTAATTTATTTACAATATTCCAGAACATAGATTATTGCGCGAATATAAAAATATATTTAAAAACAAAATTAAGGGAACTTTCTCTCTCTCTCTCTCTCTCTCTCTTTCTCTAAAGAAATAAAATAACTTAATTAGGTAACTTAATGACGAAATCGTCAGGCTCTATCTAACTTTAAAGTGAAGAATATGATTAAAGTTATTGAGAGCCGTTGCAGGATGTTGTGCAGAGAAGCATTGGTATATATGCTCAATAACCTTAATCATATTCTTCACTTTAAAATAACTTAAATTTCACAGATATAACTCAAAATTCCTCGATTCTACTTTTAAACTTTTGAATCTTAATAGAATTTAATCTTTATCAATTCTCTCTCTCTCTCTCTCTCTCTCTCTCTCTCTCTCTTTCACATGTCATAAACTTGTAAAATAATTTAGTTATTAAAAACAGTACTATATATATATATATTTATCTTTCAAACACTTTATAAAATTTTTAATATCTTCCTAAAATATATTTTAATCTTGTAGCAGTAATCATGTACTTTTAGTATGTTAATTGCTTCCTTAATAATTCTGTTATTACAGAACAAAATTCGTTTAAAAATCCGAAGTAGCTTTTCAAATAACCATTATAATGAAACGTGGTATGCACGTAGGCAGATAGATGAGTAGGTAAATAAATAAGGTAGATGAGTAGGTAAATAAATAAGTAGGTAGAGTAGAAAGAGACCTTTCCTATATCGATAACTTTCCACCAAAGGAAGGGACAATAAACGGCTATGCGTAAGCTATCGCGAGCTTTTGCGCCCTGTTTCATTCTTCCCGCGCCCATCCCACTCTCGTCCGGCCTCTTTGCTGTTTGTAAACATAGCCGTGTTACTTTCGAATGCAGCTCCGTTTCAGCAGCGATGGTCGCAACGCGTCTAGGGTACATATCTGACTTCAATATGGCGCGCGCATATGTGTCGGGTCATGGATTTTGTGCCGTATAAAAAATTTGAATCGATTTTTAAATACAGACTCTCAAACATTTATATACGCGATATTTATGCATCAATTTGAACGATATTCAGTTGAAATATGATTCCGCTCTCCATGTTTTATGCATTTTTTCATGTCATATTACGATATATTACAACAGATACGGAAAGTACATTTGCATATATACAGACAGAAACAGCAATTAAAAAGTTTAAGTTCAACAACTGCTTCTTTAATAAATTGCTGGCAACCTCGATAACGACAACTCAGCAACGACTTGCCGAGATATGCCAGAGTCCTGTATATCTTTGCTCAAAGGTGACAACTTATTACAATTTTACAAAAACTCGCTATCTTTTGTTCGTTATTTCCAAAGAAAAGTTGCTAATGTATCAAGATTTCGATTGTATTATGCAAACTTAAATGTCTTATTATAACTTAATTGCGCAATTACACGCAAGATCTTCATCTGTGTAACAAGAAAATATATTTATATATCATGACAGATTAAGATAATATTTTAAAATATCAATTAAAAATTATTAAAATTACAAAATACAGAGTATTCTCTCTCTCTCTCTCTCTCTCTCTCTCTCTCTCTCTCTCTCTCTCTCTCTCTTTCCTATCTCTGCATTTGATAAATAAAGTATTACATATTTGTGATTTCAATTTAATATAAAAACTGATGTCACGAAGATATTAAGTGAAGTAATCCATTGACGTACTTGATGAGTCAAATATTGAAGCATGACGTATATAAATGAACAATGCAATCGAGGCAGTTACGTTTATATACTTATTATGCAAATACCGAATGTATTGAAATATTAACTTAAGTTTTTACATACAAGGCTTATGTGCGTTTGCCAACTTCTTCATAAGACCGATTTACATGTGTACACACCTTAATCCTTGTACTTGCCTTGAACACTATTATGAGCAGTACACGCAAAAGGTTTCCGATTAGACCGCAATAGAAGAGTTATTGTTAATAGAAGAGTTATTGTTAATAGAAGAGTTATTGTTCGCCGGCTATCGATTCTACAGTGTTGTCCACGGTAACGCTGACAGGAAATCTTAACGTCGAACAATCAATTGTTGCCAGCAAACATAAATAATCTCGTGCAACTATTTGCAAGTATCAAAAAGATTTTAAAAATATAAACAGAAAATATATTTCGTCTATGTTTAATTTTAATGATTAGAAAACAATCGTTAATTTGTTATTTGTTTATTCTTGTAAATTTTTTGTGATACATAAGTACTGACGCTTGCATATGTGCAATCGTTTGAAGAAAAAGACAATCTATCGAAAAAATAGTGTAGCAAGACAGATTGAGCTTCAATATAAGATTCTAATAATATCGCAAAAACATGAGTTTGATAATGTTTTGTATTTTCTTGATGTGTTTAGTTTCGATGAGTGAGATTGAAATCGAGTCGCCGCAGAAATTTAACACACTTATTCTAGAAAATTCTTCAGGGAAAAGCCGAAGTCCTGACTGTGCGCTGTTCTCTCATTTTCAGTAGCTCAGCTTTGATCTTTATTCAAAGGATTATCAAGGGATCTAGTCGAGGATTCGCAAAAGTTCGTCGAATCCGTCTGACTCGGCGTGATTCGAACTCAAGGCATCGGCCTTTATCGAACGACCAAGGAACGTCGCGCCGCATCGGGATGATGTTGGCGGCTGATAGTGGGATTCGCATCGTTGGAAGAGAGAAGTCGGCGATGTGGAAGCTAGAGAGACTTGCGGGACAAGTGCAAGCGAGACGATAAAAAGGGAAGTAAACCAGGAAGGATAGCCAGAGCGGTATAAGGGAAGAAGGGGAAACGGGGAAGAAACGGCGAGGGGAAAATACGTGACGCTTGTGGTGGGGTGGCGGCATGACGAGCAAGCTCGAGATGTTCGTGAGTAGTGGGGGCGAGAGGGGAAATCCTGGGGATCAATGGACGCAACCCCGCGGGGCACTACACTCTCTCGGATACTACGTAGTAAGCCCGCCACTGCGTAGTAATACTATGCCCGATGCTACGTAGTACGGCCGCCGCTATTACGCCGGGCGGTCGTCCGTCTCCCGCGCGTGTTCCTGGCCATCCAAGAGTTCCGTGTCTCTCTTCTCTTCTTTCACCCGTCTGCTCTCGATTGCGCACTTCCCCTCTTGCGTTGTACCGCACAACTTTGTCCTCTCACTCTTATTCTCATTCTCCCTCTCTCTTCCCCTCTTTCACTCTTTTTCTACCTCCCCCTCTCCTCTCTCTCTCTCGCCTCTCTTTCACGCTCTTCTTCGTCAGCGCAGCATGAGCAAGGCCGATCCGCGCCAACTTCGATCCGCCAATGGCGATGACGCGTAGGTTGCCGCGCGCGGGAAAACTCATTTTTTTACGCACACACGCACCATCGTAGTTCTCTCTACCTTCTTTGACGTCTCTTCGTCTCACGCAATATCTTGGACTCTTGTCGTGGATGTGCGGGCGACCGGTGTCGGGTACATATTCAAGGTGGACGGACGCGCGCGGGCGTTGTCCTTTTTAGTCGGGAAAGATGGGAATTCAGTCTAAAGTATATTCGCCTCCAGTAACAGATAATCGGATTATCTGACTATCTCTGACAATGCACGCTTTTTCTAGCTTCTCGAATAAATATAATTAATTCCGTCAATTATAGCTAAAACTTTATTTTATACTAGTTACTTCGTTATTGAGTATGGTTTTGCTGATATTGAGAAGAGATCGTTGACGTTTATGTCTTGAGACGAAATGTACTAAAGAGGTTTCCGGAAGCAATTCTGTAGCATATATTTTAGACAAAGTGCAAATTAAATTAGTCTCGAGACGTGAAAATTGCGCCCAGAATATATTCACCAATTTGTTCGGTTTGTTTGACGAGTCATTTAATTAAAATCTCATTATGTATTTAGTTTCATAATTACAAAAGATTAAAGAGAAATTAAATTTTATTTACTTTAATAAGTAATAATAATTACGTTAATATATAATTGAAGATTTTAATGCTAATATAAAATATATATAAATATTAATTTAATTTCTGTACAATATTATTTTTTTCTATAATTACAAATAATTTAGTTATGTCAGATATAAAAGAGATATATGTATAAATTGCTTAGAAATATGTTGAATACCAAACAAATTAATTGTAATCACTGAGTTTAAACATTTTTTTATACATGCGCTTAACTTTTTAGATTAGGATCTGATTCGGTGATATAATAAATTAAATGGCATGATTTTATCGGATTGTAAAAATGATTCATATGACCACTTGTAGGTGATGAATATATTGGAGTTTCGTACGCGTGAAAAACACGATATGCTTCTCAAGTGTATTAAGTCTAATAGGTTATTAATCATATTAGGCGGCTTACTATTCTTTTTCTGATATAATTTCATCAATTGTATATAAAAAGAGTATTAATATCACATCTTGTTTTATGAGAAAGATTATCTCGGCGAGATTCCGCGCGCATATCAATATTTTGTTTTTTATATCGTCCGCGCAGCGTTCACAAACACACTCTTCGGATTACCTACCGTGAGATGCATCCGTGCGTGTTTTCCGAGCGGAACACACAATATATTTTCTACTACTCAATATATATGTATATATAACAATATATTTTCTACTACTCAATATATATGTATATATAACGGTTCTTGTTAAAATACTCACTCTGTCACCTGTCATTGCTGGAGGCAATAAAATTACACTTTAATGGACACGTAAGCTATCACGCGACAGATAGCACAATTGTGAAGCATTTTCTCTGGAGAGCAAAAAACAACCTAATTTATTTTGTTTTTTTAGTAACAGATGTAAAATTGTGTAAGAACAATCTACTTAAAGATTTATATCAAATCTGTCACTGAGATATATAAAGCAAAAAGAGAATAGGTTTATTTCAAGATATTGAGCTCATGTTCCAAAATACAAGCACTCGAGAGATTGTGTGTCCGGAATATGAGAGAACGAACGAGCGACAAAGTTACATAGTGACATTTTTGGAATAGCCTATAGATTTAGCATAATGTTTCTGTTGGTCAAAAGCCAGCTAAAGAAAGAACATGGAAGAAGAGAAGGAAGCAGAGGGAGAGTCTCAAGTGCTTTAACATCATTCGGCCTTCCTCGCCAAAAACGGTTTTTTTCAGCGCGCATGAGTTAAATCTTCGGGAATACCATCTTAACTCTCGGTAAAGACATAATCGTTCTACCTAGAATATACATATATATCTCATCCTTTTCTCTTTTATGTTTTCTCTTTTATTCTCTAAGAGGAAACCTATTCCCAAATTGAACATTACTTATATCGCATTATTGTGAAATATATGACTAAAGTAAAAATAATTCTATTTAAGACCGCTAAATAAGTTTTCTACGCGATAAAATTTCAGTTGTACACATATTATAAGTTAATTATATTTCTGTTCAAGATTTTCTTTAGTCGCTACTCAGTAATACAATTTTTTATCAATTTCTTAATAATTCAAGTTTGTGATTGGATAAATCATCGTTATACTATCCTTTAGTTGACGATCTCAGTTATCTCATTTGACCTCATCTTCTTTTATTGCTAATATAGCCATAATAACAGATTCGGTCCAATCGCTTCAGCCGTAAATCGGAAGCATCGTCGATTGTTTTTGAGTGAGTGCTCAGCGCTGATTAAATTTCCTTAATAAATACGCGCGCGCGCTTGTTCGCTTTCGTCAAATTGAATGTGGTTCGATTACAACGAGTCGATAAATATCTCTGACAAATATCGCCGTCGCAAAATAAACTTTCGATTTTTCCAAGTATTTTACATGAAAAATGGAAGGGATGAGAGAAGGAAAAAGAGAAAAAAAACAATATCGCGAAGATGTATACTTGTATGTTTTTTGACGATTCTTGTATGTTTCATAAAAGAAAAGTCACTTCTAAGGAAGTATATGGTTTATTACTCGTTGCCGATCCGCAACGTTTGTGTTCTTCAATCCTTCCGGAAAGCATTTATCTCATAGCGTCGTTCTCACTCTTTGGCTTTTTTTGCATCTCTCATTCTGTTCTCCCCACTCTCCTGTCCTTTTTGCGGACTAAGTTGGCCGTAGTCCGCTGCACAAGAATTAACGAAGCGACGATAATTAAGAAAAGAAACTATATTTTCTCGGTGCGTAATTCTACAAAATTTTATTACGCGGAAGAGAAGTAAAATTAGAAGAAGAAAACCGCACAAAAAAGTGGATATTGTAGAAACTGTCCTCGCTTCATTTTTAAATTTCTCGCTACTTAACTGTCATTCAAAAATGAATAAGTTTCTACAAATTTTGGCAAATCAAATTACTGTAAACTTTAAATACTTTGAGCGTGCATTATCATTCACTATTGTGTCGAATTTCACAAAGTCGATTAATCGATCTCAATTACCTAATCTATTAAAGAAGATTTAACTTATTCTTTCAAATTATTTCTATCGCGAGAGTTACAGAGCCAATAATAATATTTTGCTACAAGAAAATCGCAAATTTTTGTTTCTTGTGTCATGAATTTGTTCTCTTTCTCTCTTTCTCTTGGTCATCTTTTATTTTCTCAACAACCACTTATAGAAATTAAACTCGAGTCACTTCCGATCGATCAACTTTGTATCTTACAGTAACCGATAAAATTTCTTTTCTGTTCTCTTTTCTCATTCTGTTTTAATATTTTTCTAGCTATACGATACTTTATCGAAATAAATATGCCTTCAATATTAAGTCTTTAACTTTCTTTATTATTTTCTCTCTCTCTTTCTTTTTAAGAAAGATAAAAGATGTTTCTGATTTAAAACGTACGCGTTAATTTTTAAAATTAACTTAAAAGATTTTTCAAAAATAAGATGTTAATAATGGTTTTTAATTAAAATAAACAATACTACATAACATACACAAAACTATGTTTTGTTTTCAATTTTTTATTATATAATATTTCCTTTTCTATTTTAAGAATACATGTATTCTTGTATGATTCGTAGATCTCATCACGTATTTATTAAACTTTACATTACGGATTTTTTCACTGACTGTTGAGAAAAGTGGCTTGTGCGGATGGGATAAAAATTCGATACACATAAATTTCATTTCTTTACCGTTAAAATTCCCAGATAAAATAAGCTGATCAAATGTGCGATCTATGTTATGATAATAAACAGCTTCTTTGCAATGTCCCCGCATCTCGCTACCTGATGGAGAGACTGCACTCTCTCAAGTGCAAAAATGTGATTTTTATTCAGGTGTATCATTCGATATAACTTTGAAAAAATTTAACATCATCGAGTTATCTAATCTCGATTTGCATGAAAAAACATTGCTTTAATTACAATGATTTGCAGTAATTATAAGCTCAATTATAAACCGAGTCTGAGAGAGAGAGAGAGAGAAATAAACAAAAACCAATATTTATACAATTTGATCTTAATTTTTAATTGCACAAAATAACAGAAAAAGATCATTTTTTACATAAAAGCATGTAAAACAATTGGAGCGCAATTTTTTTATTATCAAATTTTATTATAAGCCCGGCTAAAGTTATTTCAGCATCCATTGATTAAATGAAGAAAACAGATACGATTCATACACATGAGCTTTTTTTCTCTTTTTATCGTGGGAAAACGATTCTCGCAAAAGTAAAGAGGTGCTAAAAATAGGAAAGAAGATACAAATTGTCTAGAGATAAGAATCAGGTTGTTCTCTTAAAAAATAAGAGAGCAACAGAAAAAGAGCAAGCGAGAAAAAAGGTAAGACTTGGAAGCGGGCGGCGAAGTAGACGTGAGGGAGGTAAAATCTCGACTTCCTTTATTACCAATTCATGCACCTTCATCGACTGCCGATATATTCAAACCTTGCCGAGAAAAGACCAGTCATTGTGTCGGCATCTTTGTCGTCCGCATGCCTTCCTACTTCTCCCGTTATCTGTCACCGTCGCCGCCGTCTGTTCCTCTGTCTCCTTTACTCATCTTTTCTTGTATGCTTTTGCCTCCTTCTCTTACACCTTCTTTCCTTCTCAATCTCGTTTCTCTTGCGTAGAAAAGAAAGGATCACATTCCTATGCCAATGGAAGATGCAGCCAAGACACGGCGGTAGAGGAAAGAGAACACCAAGAATAAACGAAAGAAAGAGAGAAAGAAAAGCAAAAGATGAGTCTGACACTTGTGCGAGAGAAGAAGAATAGGAGGAAGATAGAATAAGTGAGAAGTCTGTTATGAGATCTTTGAATACCGACACGAGCAGAGTGAAGTATAGTTGAGAAAGGTTAGAGAGAAAAAGACAAGGAGCCGAAGAAGGCTGGAGAAGGATAAGGCAGAATGGTTAAATGAATTGGGTGAAAAGGAGATTCGCAACTCGAAAAGAATTAGCAATCGAGCTGTTCCATGACGATTCGTTTTCTGCGAGATCCTGAAATTTTCAGCTTTTCTCGCACAAAGAATCGCGTATGACAATCTTCAACTTATATACTTTGAAATATTCGGACCATTAAAATGTACGAAGAAACGCAAGCCGCAGCTTACATATATGACAAGAGAGAACTCCGATATTTAAATATAATTTGCAGAAAAAGAGAGAAAGAGAAAGAGAAAGAGAGAGAGAGAGAGAGAGAGAGAGAGAGAGAGAGAGAGAGAAAGAAAGACGTTTAAACATTTAAACCTCAGATTTTGAAATAAAATTATAAGCATTGCATTGTCAGACTAGCAAGACTTTACAAACTTATCTTTTGATAATTCACAAATATACGAATTAATTTGTGCATTTGTATGCAATAGTAGGTTTGTGCATATACAATCTGGCTTCGTGTTTTTCAAACACAAAAATGCATGCAAGTAGATAATAATATACTTCTTTATTGTATTAATACTTCTTTATATATATATGAGAGAACACACAGAATGTCTAAAAAAAAAATTGACATGAATGAGCGAAATCATCATAAAAAAAGGTATATACTCTTTCGACTAAAATCACAGTTGTGTATTATACGCTACAGAATACGATACAGAACTACTAAATCTCTCTACTAAATCTTATTGTTAGCGATGCTATCAAAATGGTCTTCACGCGCGATAAGTCCGAGCAATGAAACAATTGCGTTGTAATTAAAATTGCATCTTGTTAAACAACATTTTCATCTCCGCTAATTAGTGTTTCCGAGCCGAAAAATTTCTCGGATGAACTCAAAACGCCTTCCGTAAAACAGCCGTGAATTAAAAGTGAGATAATTACGCGCCACAAGCAAAGATGCATCTTTCTATGCAACAGTGTTTACCATCAAGCTGCGCTAATCCGAATAAGATCGGAGTATACACGAGAAAGAAAAGACAAAAAGAAGTTTACATCGGCTTGAGATAGTTGCAGAGCTAAGATGCAAACAGAAACAAAACTGCTAAGAAATAGAAAATTTGTATGACGTCTGAATGTTTCATGAAGGGATAGAAACAATCATAAATCGAGACTACTTTAAATAATTATATTTGTTTTTATTTTTTTCTTTTTTTTGCGATCAAAGGTCAAACAAATTATATTTGAAACTCGTGCAATACTCAGATCACGCTGATCCTACGACCGGTTTTTCAATCTAAAGTCTCACAATATCCAATCCGCTTCTGACTAGAGAAATTTATCGCAAAAATATTCGCAGTCATAACACGCGTTTTAATAGTCGAGTGAAGTCAACAGCGGTGAAAGAGAGCGCAAACTGTAACGACATGGTGTATCTAAAGTTAGATCATTCGCGTCAAGATGAGACGCAAAAGGCAGTATCGCGGCATTGTACACTATATCGCGCCGACTAGCGGGCCGGTTGATGGTAGAAAAAGGATTCGCGAACAGGAGCAACAAATCGTCTGGCAGGTTTTAATCGGGGCTCTCCATCTCGCGAGACGGACTAATTAAGCGGAATATGCCTGCAACAAGGGTAACCAAACGTTGCCGGCTTGGAACTGGTTGCCGGCTTGATCGATTGCGTCGATCTCGGCGCACGGCCGGAGATTACACTCGGGATCTCTCCGAGCTGTTTTTTTCGTCCTCTCTATATATTAAAAGAATAATGCTGACTCAGAATGCTGCGGCTAAAGCTAGATCGCGTATATATTTTCGCATATCGCATATTTTCGAATATATCGATAGTAACCGATAATAATTTGTCTCGTCGTAATGTTATGCGAACACGCAGGAGGAATGAGCTACGACTTGACAGCCGTAAAATATATGTATCAGTGAAGAGTAGACGAAGAAGCGAGGTGATGATCTCGCTGCATCATATAGGGCACGAGAATTTGCAAAGTCGCAGAAGAGAAACCGATGCAAAACGCAGTAACGGGGTTGTTGATCTCCGGGGAGTGTGACGGAGAAAGGAGCGGCAAAAAAAAAATAGAAAGAAAGAGAACAAGATGACCATTCCAATGTTGATGCCCTGCGGATCATAATGCTCGTGAAATATATATATATAATATATAATATATCTCTCTTTCTTCGTTCCATTCCATAAGATATAAAAGGTGGCCGGCATAAAGACGACGCGGTAGTAAAACGTGATGCTTGAGGATTTTATCTCGCGGCCGGCATACGCGCATGTACTTATGTACATGTATATAGATATATGTATATATATGTACACCTGGCACGCGCGATTTTTGTATATGAACAAACGCATGCGCGCGAACGGTCGGTCTGCCATTCCGATCGGAACAACGCGCCATTTGCTGATAACTGCACGCGCACGGAGAAAACACTACGGATATCACTTAAATAAATGTAGTTGCCCCAACAAAATAGTAATGTTATTTTTCGCCC
>QVOB01020404.1:0-16049 GCA_014839585.1 Pseudomyrmex concolor | reverse complement strand
CCTTTTAATATGGATAAAAAAAGATAGACTGTGAACTAGTGCAGCCAAAGTATGGAAAAAGAACAGACCTCATGTATACTTCCACCATGTTCCGAACAGATCTCGCAGCGTTTGCGTTTACAGCGTTTATAGTGAGCTTCCCGAACGCAGCCATTTCGGAACGGTGTTGGCAGTGCTGCCAGCGCTGGCAGTAAATTTGGAACACAGCCTTTGTCATCGAGAAGGCAACAGGCGTATGGATCGTTCTCTTTTAGTCCAAGAGCCACAAATGCATCAAATCAAGCCAGTTTCGTATTTTGTATAACACGTGGGTAATAGCGAAGAAAGTTGTTTCTTTCTAAAAATTATTTTTATAATTGGTTTTTCTTTTAAAAATGTCATTTTTTATAAGAAATAATAAGCGAAGTAATGAACTACGGAAACGCAAAGTAAGTTTTAGTTTATTTTTAAAAGAGGAAAAATTGTTGTTTATTCTATGTAAAAGTTAAAACTTAGCTAAAAGACAAACTGTATTCCGGATTCCGGAATTTACTCTTAGTGATAAAAGTGTTGAATGTGTATGTGATGTGAATACAGATTTGTACTGGCAGTAATTATGAAACATAGACACAATAATGTAGAATATACTTCTATTATACATACATACGTGTGTGCGTGTGTGTCAATGAGAACTATATTTAAAACTGTATGCATTATTATATTGTGATTATTTTTTATATTTATGCATAGCTTAATGGCCATTTTATTAAGACATCCATAACTCAATCCATAGTAAAAAAATCAAGAAAAGCGAAGAAGTTTCTACCTAATGACAGTGAAAGTATTGCTAGTACAGATGAAGAATTTTTTGTTGAGGAAAATCTAGAGTAAGAAAATATATTTTTAGAAATGTAATAATGAGAATATAAGACTATATATGATACTGCATTTTACAGAAATGAAAGGCAAAAATATAATAGTGGAACTGAAGAAGAAGAAGAAACTATACAGGAAAAACGTTTAAGGCTTGCAAAACAATATCTTCAAGAAATTGAAGAAAAAGGTACAATATATAATACACTATATAGAACATTTTTATATATGATTGATATATTACAAAACGTTATTTAATAAAAAACTGTTTATGCAACTATTACATTCAAATCTTTATTATAACAGAAAAAGATAAAGCAGAGTTTGAAGAGGGTGCAGTTTCACGGAAGTTACGAGAAGAATATTTAGAAGAAAAAGGCCGATTAAGAAAAACTATTGCTGCTAATTTTATTAGTCACAATAATCTTATTATATTGAAATGCAAAGAGCATAAATTTCCTATTACTTGTATTTGTCTTTCTAGTGATGGTAGTGTACTGTATTCAGGATCTAAAGATGGTAGTTTAGTTAAATGTAAGACTAAAATTTTCAATATAGTTACTAGATAAAAAACTATTAAAATTAAATATCAGTTAAATATTGTTGAAATAATTGGTAATTTTTGTTAGGGTCAGTCAAAGAAAAGATCAAATTAAAAGCTGTTAAAGGAAACAGAAACGGAAAAAAGAAAGGACAGTCAAAAGATGAATTCAAATTTATCCGGTGTTTGGCAATTAGTACAGATGGAAAATTTTTAGTATGTTTAAAGAATAAAAAGTCTTTTGTATATGACCAAAATATTAAAAATATATTTTTCTTATGGCAGGTAGTAGGAGATAATGGTAGTAAAGATATAAAAGTACTTTGCGGCAATACTCTTGATCATATAAAGAATCTGCAAGGCCATAGGGATGTTATATCTGGTTTAGTATTCCGAAAGGATACTTACACATTATATTCTGCATCTGAAGATAGAAGCGTGAAAGTGTGGAATCTAAATGACATGGCTTATGTTGAATCTTTGTAAGTTTACTTGTTAATTCAACAGCATATCAATTATTTTTAATCACGTTCTTATTAGGTTTGGACATCAGAGTCCAATCACGTCGATCGATGCGCTTTCGCGAGAACGCGCTATCACGAGCGGTGGTTACGACGGCAGTATTAGGATATGGAAGATAGTTGAAGAGTCGCAATTAATATTTAACGGACATACTCTTGGTTATAGCATTGATGCGGTTAAGCTTATCAATGAAGAGAATTTTTTTAGTAGCGGGCAAGACGGACAGCTTTGCGTTTGGGGATGTTTAAAAAAGAAGCCATTGTGCACAGTGTCACAGGCGCATGGAAAAAATGAAATAAATGATCAACCAATGTGGATTTCGAGCATCGCGACATTGTTGAATACAGATCTAGTAGCGTCAGGTATGTTATTGTTTTGGGCTTATATTTACTCTTTTATGTTTCATATTATTTCCATATTATTTCTATATTATTTCTAGGATCGCATAACGGAGTCGTCAAATTATGGCGATGCGGAGAAAACTTTAGATCTTTAAATCTATTGTTTGAAGTTAAGCTGACAGGTTTCATAAATGCGCTCGCTTTCACACCTGATGGAAATTATCTCATTGCGGGTGTAGGTAGAGAACATAAAAATGGTAATTGGTGGCGAATACCGGAAGCGAAAAATACTATTGTTATTATACCATTAGTACAAAAATAAATGTTATCACAACACTTTCTAATTGTTGATGTCTATTTTATATAGAAATACTATTACATATAACAATTTTTCTTATGATTTGATCAGAAATTGTTGTAATATAATATATACATATTTTTTTCTAAAGAAAAGTGATTAACTAAACATTTGATGAAAAAAAGAAAAACCAAAAATAGCTCATTTTTGGTTACGCGATTTTGGAATCGAATTATGTGCTAAATGATATTTTATGATAACATATCAATTACGGAAAATTTTCAAGTGGAAATTATTATTAGTTTAAAAGATATGGATCAAAGTAGTTGCTTTAATGAAATTTGATTACTCTGATCGTTCATATTTTTTAAACTAGTAATAACTTCAACTTGAAAATTTCCTATAATTGATGTCTTATCATAAGATATCATTTGGCACACAATTTAGTTCCAAAATCGCAGGATCAAAAATGGGCTAAAAAACCATTGATTTTACTTCCTCTTCATACATATGTCATGTTTATAATAAATATAGGATAAGAGTGATTGTAATAAAAATACTTTTGTAATAAAACTTTTACGATAAAGTATAATTATTTTTAACGACGATGGCTTAGTGTGAATGAAATGAAAGAAATATTGGTCCACAGTACAAGTATTTATTTATTCTGTACAAAAGTTGAGTTATAAAATATTATGTATTTTAGGTCTTGTTCTTAGTCTTATGTATACTATACCGTCTTGAGTACGTTCACATAATAACAATATTATCGCGTGGGACGCTCGTGTTCGTTCGGAACTTATATATATATATATATATATATATATATATATATACACACACACATATATATATATATATATATAGCTATACTTGCAAATAACATTCCACGAAGCGATATTCTCAGCTTCGTCTGCGAGCGATCACGAGTGTTCCACTTGCGCACGTAATCGTGGACTCATCGTGTACATATAAACCAAACCAACCTTTTTTTTGTTTAATCCGCATTTGTATCGAGTCAACAAACAGTAGTACAGCAAGTGTACGCTACTTCTTGTGCATTCTTGCGATAAGTTTTTCAAACGAGTGCGATATAGGCCATCCTTAATGTGGGGGAAGGAGGCGCAATATACATACACCACCTTTTCGTCGTGTCGTTTTTTTTTATTTATTTATTGGCTTCGCTATTCTTTCAGGCCGTGAGATTGCCGTTCGGTACGTTCTTGTTTTTTTCTAAAGATCCAAGCGCGACATCATCTTTCGCGAAAATATAATCGCTCGATTAAATTTCTTTCGTTCTTCTTCTCAGATATTAATTTCCGCGAAATGAATTCTTGGAGGCTCGTTTGCAAAATCTTAAATTTATTTCTCTCTCACCGCAATTCTGCGAGGTCTTTTATTTCTCTCTTTCGTTTTTTCCTGATGCTTGTTTTGTTTGATTGTTCGGCCTTTGATGTGGCTGAAATACGAAGATGTGTGTGTGTGTGCGCGCGCGTGTGTACATCTTTTATATATATATATACACACACGCACACATATATATATATACACATATATATGTATATATATATATAAATTAACGTGACAAATGCATGCCATGCTTCTTTTGTTTCTCTTTGCTAATTATTCAATCAGACTTTTTTTCCCTATGTAAAGTTTCTTTTTCGTTTTGAAATTGGCCAGATTTATCAAAGAGTCGCTATAATTTAATGTAAGATCTAATAATAAATGAATTTCATGTTTGAATCCGACAATGCGTCTTTTTTCTCGAAGCGAAGTTGAACGAATTATTTGTCTTATCATTCTTATCGCAATAAAAGATGTCTATTATAAGTATTTGTATAACTAATGATTTGACATTTTACAAGTATTTGTATGACTTATGATTTTATTTATTGCACAATGTCTTATTGCACGATATTTTGAAAACTATAAAAAAAATTGTTTTATTGCTATATCGAAACAATATTATCTTCGTCCAACTCCGTTCGATTCACATATGATTTGAAGTTTTCGATTTTGTTCTCGAAAAGGAACGAAAAGTATTACAATGAATTCTAGGAGAAATGCGTATCTGGTGTGACTGACGATTCGTTGCATATTAGATATGGATCAGTGTGGTTTTTTCTTTTTTTTTTTTTTTTTTTAGAGATATTATCGCGTGTTTGTTTTCAAAAAATTACCAAGTACAGGTCACAATATATAACTTCTTAAACACGATTAAATTTCCATTAGAGACGTGCAAAACCCATAAGAAAAATTAAATCATGTATAAAACCGTACATTCTATTCTTGTAACGAGTATGTGCTCTCGTCTATATAATACAAGTTTATAAATAACAACGGATTTTACAGAGAAGCATTGAGTGCTAATAACAATTTATACATTTATAAGTTCGCACTATTACAAATAAAGTGTTTTACGTTACTTTTATCGTGTTTGCTTAAAGAAAAGTAGAAAAAATAGATTTTTGTGTGTGCGAAATATGCGCGTATCATCAATTCTTTTCTAAATTTCTAAAGTGAACTTAAAATTACGATGACATATTATATCGTACTCTTTTATCAATTGCTGTAATGTTAATATATGAAGTATTACATATGAGTGTAGTCTCAAACGGAAATAAGTTTTTCTATGAATGAAAAATTCGTTGTTTATAAAACACGCATGTAATATTAATAATACTTGTCAAAGAGATGTAGCTTTTGATTCTTGAGAAAAAAATTTATAAGAAAATTATTGGCCTTTTATTTCTTGTTTTATCTGTTTCTCTTTCTTCTTTTTGCTGGCAATCATAAATGCTAAATGCGGAATTGATGATAACAATTGAACATAGTAAGTTTATTTTGATAATTGTTCTTCTCAATAAACATTTCGCACAATATATATATGGAAGAATAAAAAATATATATAACATTTTTATATTATAAAAACAAATTCCGTTTTTTAGCTTTGTTAATTGGCATTTTTTTATATATAAAAGTATATATATATATATACTTTTAATAACAATGACAGATTTGTGTTGATTCAATGTTGATTCAAAAAAAAAAACATTTCTTTTTGAGATCAAAAATAGGCCTTTTCTTGTTTTGATGTGTAAATATATAAAAGCTGAAAGATCACGTAAAAATAAAAAAAAACAATATGAACAGTAAAATTGAAGAACAACTGCTTTAGATCGATGAAGTGTTTAACATGTTCGAGATCGATATGTATAGTTATTAACATGTTTAATATAAAACATGATATTCGATAGATCCTTTTCGCGTATAACATAAAGCTATTTTTCTAAAAAAAACTATATTCTATCATATTACAATTTACGTGTCTTACACCAAACGGATCCTTCTCTGTAAATTTATTTTTAAATAATTTCTAATCATGAACGAACGATTGAAATAAAAGACTAGAACGTGTATTTACAAAGTGAATGAATTTAGTGCCAAATGCTATTTTGTTCGCGATTTATCTGACACAAGTGGAGTAGATCATGCAATTCTCGCATCGATCACATTTTTTTGTACTAACAGGATAGTAAGATAGGACGATCCGTATTTTTCGGAGCAAATAGTTTGCAAATAAACTATAGATGTTTAGAAACATAATTTAGAGAGAGAGAGAGAGAGAGAGAGAAAGAGCAAAATCTATATTTACAATATTCTATACATTTTAGATAAACATTTTATATGAAAGAGATAAGTATGTGTATCTACAGTGAACACTTTTGTCTTTCCTAATTATAGGACAAGTACATTTTAAATTCATAATATTTGTAATAAACGATTTGCAATAAAGTTATGATTTTTCAAGTACATATAATTAAATTGATAAATCTATTAGTGAGAATTAATTAGTCAAAAATTATTTGTTTGAGCTACATTCTAGAAATATTCTTTTTTTCTTACAGACCGTCCTGATCTTTCTTCCGCACTTTCTCGACAAACAGGGATGATTCGCGCAAGGTTCTTCAAAATAAAGATACAGTCTTACGGCCCGATATACGACTTTTCCGCTTCTTGTTTTCGTTTGTTAATTACTTTCGTTTGCCATCGATATACTTCACTATATATCGACATATATATATATATAGAATATACCTACATAAAGTGTGTAACACTGACGAGCCTACGCTATTTTGCGTAGGATCACATCTTTGTTTCCTATATCTTTCGGCTAATATTACATTTGTCGTACGACAAATTTAATATTTGCCTTAGACCTGCACTTTCATGCAACCATTTGCACGCGTGCGTGCGTGCACATCTCGCGCTTTACACAAACGCAGCATTTTAGACATAACGTGTGCTTATATCGCTCTTCGTCTCTTCTCATGTTGTCTCATTCTCTCTCGCTCTTTCTCTCTCTTTTTATCATGCGCAAAATACAATTCTCTCGCTACATTGCACAGTTTCGCGACACATTTCAGCTCTCTATGACGTTATTAACACTGTGTGTCTTGTGTTGCACGTTATATTTTCTCTCTGTGAAAAAGAAAAACAAATTTGCTTGCGTTTATTTTCTCTATCTTTTACGTACTGGTATTGTTTTTGGTTGATTATGACGTTTTTTTCCTGTTTTTTGCAACCTGGTGGTTGCATGTTTAAATACTATTTCGCTATAAGTGAACTACTGTTATGAGCTCTACGCTACTTTGTATTGTATCCTGTAATGCTTTGTAATAAAACGATTGTATAAATGTATATATTGAACACACGCAATCTATAAAGTCCCATTCCAAAGATACCATACGCGGCGGCGACGGAAACAAAAATAACGTTCGTTTTAACGAGCTTTACTAATTTTCTCGCGGCGCGAGATCAGAAATTTTTAAGTCATATTCTTATCTTCCGCGGAATGCGTTGCGTTCGGTAAATAATTGCATAAATAATCATGTAGAGTAAATAGAGATATAATCGCTATAAAAGTTTCTATAAAATTGTGTTAGATATGTTTTTAAAAGCACACACGAGTAGATATACAACAAAAATAATCTGCATATTTTATCAAAATTGTCTTGCTGATAAAAAAACTAAACCCAAGTTTTTAAATTAGAGATTTTTTTAAATCATTTTTTTCTCGAAACAAAATTTACAAACGTAATTTTATAAGCTTCTCGTTTTATAATATAAGATGCCGCGTATGCTAGCCATGATGTCGAGAGTACATATATGTGTGGATTCTGTGTACGCTCCGGTTTATAAAATAATATATGCAACGTAAGAAATCACGATCTGGCTAAGTGGTGATTCCGCACCTCGAATCTGCTTCTTGCTGAATTAATACCCTCCCCCCCCCATGTCTTTCGGTTATGAATAGTTTAATTGTAGTAATCTTTATAATTAACCGCTCTGTGTTTTTCCCATTTCATTAAAAATCTTAGACATCAACATACATTCATTTTTTATTTTTATAATAAATTGTTATTAGAAACCTATCTCGTATTCTTTGCTCTATATGCATTTCTTTAATATAGATTTCATCGTGTTTACCGTTTATTTAATCGTTAATCTGTTTATTTACAGAGACGCATATTCTATGAAATCCACATTTTATCTCCTTGCTCATTATACGTTAATTAATTAATTACAAGCCACGTGGTTTGTCGTAGATATTTTACCTTTGATCTCGAGAAGAGAGGAACAAGTCTTCTTTTTCTCAATGTGCGAGAACATGCGCCATGTGTCCCTCGATCAGAACACTCGCGCGCGCCTTGTCGAGCATCTCTCTTTCCTTGTTCTTGCAGACGCACACGAGTGGGTGATTACGCAAATGTAAAATGAAGTACGAACATAATAGCAGACGGGAACTTGGGATAGACGTGAAGCATATCTTGATTGTTGTTTTTATTTTTTTTATTTTATTTTTTTTTCTCTGATTTTTAAATTCTACTTCTCGAACGTTTTATTTACACGTGTTCAAATTACATCAACAAGTAGATCCAATTGTGTAAACTGTAAATGTAGATCTGTCTCGTTAATGCAGTGCAGAGTCTTGTGTACACAGTAATATCTATTTACATATGTCTCTGAACAAATAAACTCATATTGATGATGCGTTCTATTTGTTAAAAAAATATTTTCTTTTTTCATCGACAGCAGGATGCCTCACGTCTCACGAGCTGTGTTGCGGATTGTAACATATGATGTATAGGAATGTAATGGAGGATGAATAAAAGAGAAATAAAAAACAGAAAATAAAAAAAACAGGGAGATAAAATAAAAAGAAAAAATGAGTTTGCAGTGAGTGACCATATCTATTTTCTATATTGAAATATTTTGAGTTTATAGTATTGTTATAGTGTATTCATTTAATGTATTCGTCCGCGCATATGAGTACCATTCACGTGAATCCATGTATCTTCACACATGTCGCCTTTCGTGCACGGATAGTCGAACAAGTGGCAGTTTTCTTTTCTTATTTTTTCGCCGTCACTTAAAATAATAATTTTGACTCGCGATTGATCGTTTTGTGACATTTTCACGATTTCCAATAATGCGAGTGCTTTCATTCGTAAAATAAAGAATCCAAAGTTTCATGGATTTGTTTTTATATTTTAAATATACAATGATTCTTTCCAGTTAAACATTTTAATTGTGGAAATTAAACGTTTTAAAAAGCATACGCGAGTTTTAATTAGTGTTGAAATCGTGAAAAATCGCGAGAATCAATTCGCTTGTCGTTATTGCGAAAGTACAAAAAGTGACAATATTGTGTAAATAGGCAAATAAATAGACAAACTGACGTAGAAACATGCGATATCGAGGCTTAGTGCAGTACAACAATAATGCAGTAGATAACAGATTACGAGGAGCGCTCAATTTCTGCTGTGTGTTATTTGCAAATTTTGGCTGATCGCAATAATTACTCATTGTTCTCGCATTCGCAGACGCAAGTAGGGATGATGAATAAAAATAAGTTTAGATGTCAAACGAAGATTCCTGGTTTGTTATCTAATATATTCTTGAATAAATATTTCTCTTTCCTTTTCGCGTTTTCACACGCACGCACGCATGTACGCACTCATGCATTCTCTTGTCACGGTACTCATTTTTCGCGTAAAGTCGTATTTACAATAATTCGTTAATGCAGTCATGCTCATAATTTTTCTTGTAGCCACAATGAATGAAAAATTACTCACTGCTTTGCTTCTTTTGTTCTCGCGTGTCTTCTTTATTTTCTGGCAGTAGATAATAAATAGAATTAAAAAAACATAGAAATAAAAATCAATAAATTGAAAACATGATGACCGACCGATTAATGAGGCATCTTAAATAGAAACACGATCTATGGATAACTGTAATTGTATAATTTTTCAGAAATTTCTTTCGATTTAAATTTTTTGCCTTTTGTTTGTTGTGTTGCAATAAAACAACAAAATAAAAAAAGAGAAATTATTTTAATCTCAAAATAAATTCTACAAAAATGCTTGTGTGCATAATAGCTACCCTGTGTAATATTCGAAACAAAATCAAGAACGAGAAAAACAACAAACGACAGAGTTGGCTCCCAGAGGTTTGTGCCGCTGTTTAACCTCGGATGCCAACAAGGAGGATACACGTTAATTTGTTCGCTATTAAATTTAATATTTTACTAGTAAGTATAGAATATCGAGTGTTGAATATTCGTAGCGCGATAATGATGGCGGATAATAAATATAATACAAATATACATATATATATATATATATACATATATATGTATGTATATATATATATATATATATAGAAATCTCGGTATGATACAACTATTATACAAATTTCTCTTATTCGATTCGCGACTCAGTCTCTTTTTTGCATGTCTTTTTTTCCACTATCTTTCCTGCCTAAATACGACGCTTACGAATCAACAATATAACACTATTCTTCGTTGCTGACTCGCGACAATATGTAGATTGTCGTAATGGCAAGGATTCATTCAAGTTGCTTTCTTCGACGAGTTCCTTCAAGGTGCTCGCATTATAATCGCGTAACACACATATCTACATCGCAATCGCGTAACACTTACACGTTTTACATTTTCTCTCTTACGTTTTTTTTTTCATATTATAAGATTTATCTAGAAATACGACACTCTCTTTCTTAAACCTCTTCTGTTGTCGGTTGGTGAAGGCGGATCTCGCATGCAAACTCGAATGATCCTTCGTCCTCGGCGTCCCGCGATCGGTCTAAGCTCGAACGCCGCACGGGAGACACGATTACTTTCACACGATATTTTAATTCTTCTCAACCGTTTGTTCGATTATCGAGAGAGTATATATGGCTTGTTTTGAGACTTTAAAGATGTCAAAGTTCTCGGAAGCCTCCCGAGACAAAAATCGCGAACTCTGGATTAATTGCCAACTCGACCGCAAGCATCCTCGACTGAAAGCATCCTCAAAGATTTTCAGGTACTCTTTTCTCGAAGCGCGGCACACTCAGACGATCGCACTCAGAACAAATCTGTATCTTTATCGGTTTCAAGTAAGGACCCCTTAACGAAGGACCGTTCGTTGTCAATGGTCGAGCTCACGCAATATCGTTCTGAATGAAGGATTCGCAACGCTTGAAGTAAAGAGACGGTCACGTAGATCTGACGGTCACGTAGATGACCTGCTACTAGTGCATATATTAAATGTCCTTTTTTTCTCGTACACTTTTCGTTCTCGTTTGAGGATACTTAGCACACTGCCATAACTTCCGCTTCTCCGTATTCGAATAAATACCTACAATTAGCGTAATGATAAGAAGGACAACCAATATGACTACCATTTATAGTAGTGATAATAGTGGGCGTGTACTATAAGTAGACTCTAGTTGTAGTGTTTTTTCTGTCTTTTTTTCCCGCTTTCTTGGCTTCCGTTTTTCGTCGTCTTCGTTGTCCTATGGTGTATTTCACTTTTGGAATTTCCGTTGCTTTCCTTAATTCTAATTAATATAGCGTTGCCGCGCTCGTGTGCCGTAAATGTCTCTCTTCTCTTGACGCATTTTTTTTCTCTCATTTGTTTTGTCTCTCTCTTTCTCTTTCTCTCTCTCTCTCTCTCTCTCTCTCTCGTTTCGGTTCTTCTTTCTTCTATCTCTCGAGTCGGCCCGACCATGGATCGTGCGTGTCTCACTACGATCGAGGGACGGCCGAGAAACGCGCGTATGTGTCTCGCGCGCCACTCAAGAAATCAATTAAACGTAGGATAATCACAGAAGAAGGGGTTTTGACGCATGGGATATACGACATTTCTCGTATGTGACCAGTGCTGTCGCTTCACCGCAGCAGTTGCTGTTGCAGCAGCGTGCTTATCAACAAGCTAATCGCCAGGATCAGGCTTTGCGCGTACCGGACTTGCGAGTCATACAAGCTCGCGCTATTATACGTCAGCTCTTCGTTCTTCACCACCTCGTTTGGATGGTCCGAGTACTCTTCTGCAGAACACAAAAATATAGATATCATTAGCAAATAATTTTCCTGTTACATAAAAAAACAAAGTTTATGAAGCTGAAAAATAAGCAAAACAGAATTTAATAAAAATGTCCAAAGATTAAAAGTGAGGCTGGAAGAATCGATTGCAGGATTATGCGATTAAATCCAATTGATTAAATTTTTATATGTTTCGACTTTTTTTTTTAGTCATCTTCAGTGGTATTTACGCAACATTTCTTAGTGGAATAACAAAGTGCTCATATAAATGTATTTACACGTGTCGATTCGAACGTGTCTTCTTTGTTACTGAAAACAGAATTTCTCGAGAATAAAATTTATTAAATAAATTTATTAAGTACTTATAAGTTAGATATAAAAATGAAATATAAAATATGAAAAAATAGATGTGTGTGTAATATTTATTTTATACTTATCAATTCTTTCCAATAATTATATCCGTTAATCTGAGAAGAAAGAAACCTCGAGATATCCGTAAAAAGTACAAAATATTCTTTGTAGAAGATATTCTTGCACGATTTGGAATCATCTTAAATTTTAACAATTATTGCCTCGAGCAAAACCGTGAGGAAGCAAAATGAAATCAAGACAATTCCGCATCAATACCTCAAAAACATATATTCTTTATCGCGTAGTATCTTTGAAACACAAAACTGTTAATACTGCCCTCCTTAGCTAAAATATCCTATCTAGCATATCGGAAGAATCAACTTTTATTCTTTTGTTTGTATCATCAGTAGTTAGGACAAATAAATTAAACACTTTTTAAACATCTATAAAGCTTTTAGGACCTTTCTAGTTTCATTTAAAAGAAAGAATATGTGAAATTCCCAATATTTCAATATATCTTGAAAAATGCAAAAATACGAGATAGAACATTTTAACTAAAGACGGCAGAATAGCCGAACGGCTTTTTTCACGCGGACTTATCAACAAAATGCAAATGTGCGCGCATACGCGACGTTTTTGAAAGTCAAATTATATCGTAGACGACATCGACACGAAGAAGGCAAGGATCGACAAACGACATATGGCGATTTAAGTTTTGTTCAATCGAATCTTGAAATTGCACTTTGTAAGTTTTTTTATTTAGTATGCACGTGTACAGTACACACATGTTTACATCACGTAAATTTTAAAACCAAATGGCGACCCACTTCTTATCGCATAAATAAAACGCTACGTTAATATACAACATATCATTTTATATCTCTAGAGCTTTTTATGATTAAAAAAACGGACAAACATCAACAAACTATTTAGACCAAAACTAATCAATATTCAAACTGAAATAGGTAACAGTATCAATAAGATATATAGGTCAGAGATAAAAAAAAATGTAATAACTCTCGCAAGCGGAACCGCTCATATTATTTCTATCATAATTTAACTTATAGTGAAGCGAAGATAGAAGTGCTTATGCAGATATAATCTTAAATTGCCGTACACTCATCATAGAAGCTTTAAGTGAATGCATTAGGAGAGGCCCGACTGACATAAAAAACATAGCTGATACTTTGACTATCAGTTAACATCGATCAGCAATCGTTAATAATTACTGTAGTGTATCTCGCACACAATTCAATTAGATATTCTCTTATTGAACTAAAAACTCCAACTACTTAATCTACTTCTCACAAACTGTCTGATCATACGGATCTTGATCTAATTGGTATACAATCGATCAGATCAGAATCTATATACGAATATGAATTACGAGGCACAAAAGCGAAACGAGCAGCGCGAGAAAGCGTTTGAAGCAAGAACAAGATCTCATCAGACAAGATAGACAGAGACAATGTGATACGTACTGTTCTTCTTCTTCTGACCTGTCGATGTCTTGGGCGGCGTGATCGAGGACGGCAGTCCATTGTGAATCGATTGCTGTGGCTGATGCGGATGTCCAGAATGGACCTGTGGAGGCACATGGGACAACGTCGGCTCCGCCGTAGCTGACTGTTGATTACGATGACCATTGATCGATTCTACTGGATAATATGAATTTTCGTCATGTCTGATGACCGATGGTGGCAACGGCTGGGACGGTACTCGAGCGACTCCACCGCCCACGACCACGGTGCTGGTCGAGCTGCTGCTGGGCACAGTGCTGCTGGTCACGGTCATGGCTAAAAGAAACGAACGACATCAATAGTCATGCGTCTTTCTCCGCGCTTCCCTCGACCCTGCACAAGCCACGCGCAGATGTCAAGGAATATAATCGGTTATCGGCGCGACCGACCATCGTTGAAGCCATCATTCTCGGATCTTCCGAGAACAAGTTCGTGCTTGCAACGGTTTATTGTAGAGAGGAAGAGAAAAATTGTATACCGTTATGCTGAGATGCGTTGACTGCTTGAAATATATGACGTATGAGCACATTTTATCGCGCGAGTCTTGGAACTAAATCAAATAATGCCAATATTCAATGTATTTGTAATATAACTAAATTGTAGAAGTAATTTGTGTGTGTACGTTTGTGTATACATGTATATATAAGGAAAGAGAATTTATTTGCAATAATTAGCAAGAGAAATACCCTTCAGTTATATTCACACTTTCCCATCGCGAAACTCATTGATCGTTTCTGCTTAATTCGAACAGATAACTCGATGTGGACTTTTTGGAAATAAAACTCACGCGGCCAAGAAGAGTTACGCGCCCTCCGGCAATATAATTGTGTGGAAGTAGCCGCGCGCAAACTCTCGACCGTCTACCGTAGACGCGAAGTCGGGTCTTGACCATGGAATTTTCAATGCCCAAGACGATACCAAGGAGAAATGGGAGAAAGAGAGAGAAGAAGAGTTCAGAGTTCCTGGCCAACGAAATAGCTGGTCATTATGGAGCATGAATCGTCTCTGCCGAGGCGGAGGTGGCAAGAAAAGAGGAAAGACATGCCGGAGAGGAAGAAAGAAGAAGAAGAAAAAGAAGTGGGAGGACGCTTCAAAAATGCTTCAGAACGAATTGGGGAAAAGAATACAATTTCAGCGGAGTGAAATAAAATGATATAGAATTTATTGTGTGCTCCGAGACACACGGCATTTGTTTCTCTCTCTCTCTCTCTCTCTCTCTCTCTCTCTCTCTCTCTCTCTTTCTCTCTCTCTGTGTTTGAAACGAAATGATGTCCGTCATGGACTCAGTTTTTGATAAGCTAAGACCAATTTTAGAATTTCTTTAAAAGTTTTAAATTACATATAAATAAAATTAATGTAATTTTTGTTTTAACCAAAATATATTAACATTTTATCTTAACATTAGTTCAAGATAACTCTTAAAAATATAATCAAATAATTTTTAATTAAAGTTAAAAAAAAAAAACATGTCCTGGAGCCGTCATGGAGCAGTTTTTGATCACTCAAATTATTGTGTTGGAAAAGCAACAATGTGGAAAATGTACTTTATACAGTTTTACTAGCCGATCAAATTAACAATTTTCTCTCCTTAGCATTTAAAGCATTTTTCATATCATTTACATAAATGATATTTTGTAGCCTCTTGCCTACGTTTTCCATTCTTAGTTAAGGTTGTATTCAGGATAAGATAAAAGATATGTAAGATTATTCAAATTTTGTCAGTAGATAAATTAAAAAGAAAAAATTGTGCAAAATTTCAGCACCTTTGCGAGCCTCGTTAAAAAGTAAGTACGATTTTAATTTAACACGGGTTCTTATATGAGATTTCGCGATATTGTGATATAAACTAAACACTAACTGTAGATGTAGATATGCCGTAATTTTAAAACTTTTTGTAGTTGTTAATAAATATCTTAAAAACAAATTCCACTTGAAAAAATAGTCATTTCGAGAATATTACATGAAATATAAATTTATATTTTACTAAAATTAATAAAAATATATATATTTAATATACATAAAACAATTATATTTGTAATTTTATGCATCAATTGTTACGTTTTAACGAACTTTTATGATTAATAAATTTCCAGTTTTTCATTTATCTTATGTTGCAAGTAAGATACAATCCTACTCAAAAGTATCAAAAGTGAACCTTAAAATGGCAAAATACATGTAAAAACTTTTCCGAAGTCATTAAAAGTATAATAAATAGTTTTTTAAACTTATTTTA
>QVOB01020401.1:0-10568 GCA_014839585.1 Pseudomyrmex concolor | reverse complement strand
CTGCGTTCTTCCACGAGCCGAACAGCCGAGCGTGACGTCACGCACACGGACGGCGGTTCTCGCTGTGTGCGTGCCCCCACCACCTCGGTTCTCTTGGTGCTAGCCTGCCAGAACTTTCATCACTGCCCCAACGGCCCTTGCCGCCATCTCCGCCGGACAGCGAATTACCGCCGCCCCACCAATAGACGGGGAGTGACGCAGGGTCACTACCCTGACGTCCCCCCCGCCGTCACCGAACTTTCGCGCAAAACCCTCGCGCAGGTCGTCACGTGTGGTAAACTCGTCCAGCGGGTCGGGATGGCCGGAGGGTAGCGGATGCCCTCTACTGTCGCCTGCGGGACGAGCCGGGAGCACGGACGGCCCCCGTTCTTTCGCAAGTGTAACAAGCAGAACGAGGAACTCCGCGCGGAAGTGAGGCGTTTGCAGGACGAGGTGGTGGCTCTCAGTGCGAAAGTTCGCATGCCGCCGCCACCTCCTCCTCCCCCGGCCCAGGAGCGCTTGTCAGATGACGCTTTGTTCCAGTGTCTAAGCGCTCTCATCGACTCCAAGCTCGCGGCCCTGACCCTCCCCGTTCGGGAGACGGGGCGAGCGGGTTTGGTTGGCCGGGGCAAAGGTCAGAAAACTCGCGATGCCTCGGTGTCGCGGGGTAAGTCCCGTACGGGAACGGCTGCCGCCGTCAAGGCGCCAGCCAAGGCGACGGCGAAGCCTTCGGCCCTGTCCCGGATCGCCCGGAGAGGTCCGGCCCCCTCTGCCTTTGTCGGCGGGGTCGGCGTCGCTCCGGGGCCGTCGTCCTCCTATCGGGGAGCCGACGAACCCTGGAGCAAAGTGGTGGGCCGCAAGGCCCGACGGCGGGCCTAGTCCGCGGTGTCGACCGCGCCCAGCTGTCCGGCTATGGCTGGGACGTCCGTCCTGGGCTCCCTCCGGGGACGGGGACGGTCCCGAAGAAGAAAAGGTTCCGCCTCCGAGTGCCAAAGTCGGCAGCGGTCACCTTGTCGATCGACCCTGCGTGCGACGGGGTGATCGACCTGGCGCAGGCCATGAAGCGGTGCCGCGCCAACATATCGCTGGCGTCGGTCGGCATCGACCACGTGCGGCCGCGGCGTACGATGACCGGTGGCCTCATGGTGGAGGTCACCGGTACATCGATAGAGGAGAAGGCCGACGCGCTGGCGGCCCGGATGCAAGAGACCCTCCAGAGAACGGGGGTTGTTGTCCGTCGCCCGTGGTCCGTCCCGCAAGGGCGATTTGCGCCTGTCGGGCTTCGACTCCTCCGTCTCCTTGGAGAAGCTACGGTCTGCCTTAGCCTCGGCTGGGGGGTGTCGGGAGACAGACATTGATCTGGGTGAGATCCAGACGCTGCCTTCCGGCCTCGGAGGAGTGTGAGCGCAGTGCCCAGTGGCCAAGAAATTGGCGGCGGCCAGGACGGTGAAGGTGGGGTGGGTCCTCACGCGCGTGGAGGCGCTTAAGGTCCCCTCAGGTGCTACCGGTGCTTGCGCCCGCGTCACACGGGGCACTTCTGCTCCGCGAGCGAGCCGGACCGCAGCGGTCGCTGTTACCGCTGCGGCCTTGGCGGCCACCGGCTCCGGCAGTGCACCGCTCCGGAACCACGATGCCCGTTGTGCGACGACCTGGGGCGCCCATCCCGCCACGTGCTAAGGGGACCCAGCTGCGATCCCTCCTGGCCGCCGCGGGCAGGGTGACTACCACCTTTGCCCAACCTGGGCGGCTGGCGGAGGGGATTGCAGGCAAGAAACGGCGTCGGGAAAGCTCGTCGGCCTCGGGTCCCCCATCTGCTGCGGGGGGATCCGCTTCCCCGTTGCCGGGGGGTCCCAAGCCGATGGAGTGCGAGTCGGTGGCGGAGGGTGCGGGTCTCCCTTGGGGGACCCTCATTCCTCCGACTCCTCTTTTATCCGAGAATGCGGGAGAGGGTGCCCCTCCCTCTGGTTCCGGGAAGGCTTGTTCCTCCTCCGGTTCCACGAAGGCGCCCCTGCCTCCTTCCGTTCGGAACGAGTCTGGGTCGGTTTCCTCGTCTGTCCTGTCCTCAGCAAAGAAGGCAAAGGCTAGCAGGGCACTGGTTGCCCTGCTGGAACAGGTGGGGACTTTGCAGAGTAAACCTCGTCCCGGGCCTGCTTCCTCCAAGCCCAAAGGCTTGGTAGGCTGCGACCCGGGATAGAGCGGTGGGGTGGGAGAGCCACGGCGTACGCCAAGGCCAATTATGGGTTTGGATCCGCTTTCGGGCGTTTGACCCAGAATCGCACGGGGGAGGATACCTGCCTTCCCCCTCATTGCACGCGGTCCGGCGGCGGCGGAGCGAGGCTGTGTCCTCTCGCTCCGTCGCTGGGGGGAAGGCTTCTCCTTTCCTTTCCCCTACCGTAGGTGGGGCGCAAGTCTTTGCTTACCGGGCTGTCCCGGATTGTCTTTCAAGGGTACCGGGGCAGTCCTCAAAGGGCGGCAGGTGGACACTGCTGTCGGTTTTAGTGGGTATTCTCCCGCTGACTTCTTAGTTGACGGGGGCGAGTCCCACACTATCTCGGCTTCGGGCGTTTCGTCTGGGCCGTGGTGTGCGTAAATGCATTTCCCCAGCGTTAGAAAAAAAAGGTTAGGTTAGGTTCCCGGGCGTTCTCGTGTGACCGGATCGAGCTACTTATTTGGCCGGGTACTCACGGTAAGTATTTCTTCACGGTCGCCAGTTACTTTTCCCTCCAAGTAACAAGGGTTGCTCTCCTTTATTTCAGGTTTCCGTGCGCCGCACGGTGATTCCAGGATACGCAGATGGACGAGATGGAAAGGTTTCAATGTAGTTACGCACCGTTAATCTTTTTGGTTAAACGAAGTTTATTTTCACATCTCTTACACTATCTGTAACTTTCACTGTTTTTCCCGTATTCGGTACGAGACAACAAACGCGATCTCGATGCTATTTTTTCGCTCACGCAGGATAGTACGTTCGCTCGCTCGCGTGGTTCGAGATCGACTCCCCTTGGGGCGCCGCAAGCCTTCTCCTTCTCGCGCGCACCTACTGCGCCGACGCGAAGTAGTCCCTCCTTTCTTTTTTATCTGGCTGCTATTCTTTATGGATACACCCTTAAGGAGCGATTTCTCGTGTATATATAGCGTAACTGGTATATATAGCAAGTGTTAGGTGTGTGAATGGGTCCTTATTATTCATATTTGTGTGAGTACGATATATGACAAATGTTGCTTTTGAGAGAGAAGAAGGTTTGTACGGATGGGTAACATGCGTGGGTGACCGTTACGTGATCTGTGTGTGTTTTGTCCCTTAATATTCATGTTTAGTTTTATACGTGTATGTTTGTATAAGTGGGCATTAAGGAATGTGTGTGTGTATGACACTAGTATGACTGTGTGTGATACTCGTAGTGCGCTTGTCCTTGCTTAATGTGCTTGTTAACCACTGCGGGTATGTTGCGAATGTGACTACTAGGACTAAGAGCCACGAATGTGTGTACTTGGTGTGCGCCTGTGTGGTGTACGAATGTGATATGAATGGACTCTTAAAGTGATTGTTTGTGTGCCTACCTGGTATGAACGTGTGCCTGTTTACTAGCGCATGAGTGTTGTATATCTGTGTAATCCGATCGTGTGTGACGTGCTTGTGGGGTTTCCAGTGCTTAATGATTGTGTGTGTGCGAGGTGTCCGTATGTACGTGTGAATGTTAAGCGCTCGGGTGTATCAACGTGACAAGTGTATGGTTGGTATGTGAATGTGGGGTGTACCACTCCTTAATGACTGTGTTAGTTTTTATACTAGGTGTGTCTTGGAAGTGTGTCTTAGTGTGTGAAATCACCCGTGTATGTCCATTGGCTGTCTCCGAAACCTGCGGTATGTGTATGGGTGCTTAAGTGTGTAGACTAGCGTTGGTGTGGTATGCTTTACGACTGCGTGTTAATGGGCGTTTGTAGTGTAGTTATGATGTGTATTGGTATTTGGTTCATTGTATGTGTGAGTGTGGTGTTATGTGTATGGTTGGTGTTTCGCAAAACGTGTGTGTCTAAAATGTGTGCTATTCCCCCCGTCCGAACATAAAATAAAATTAATGTCTTGATTTTTCTTTTTCTGGCTCTTTTGGCCTTCCACTATCCAGCCATGCCCTTTACATCGCTTATGGTAAGTATCACTTCTTAAAATATATTTTTAACGCTATTTGCGGTATGTATACAGGTACGTACATTGCGCATCAACTTACAGTTCTCACCCTAGCATTTAAAACTACTAATAAACTACTATTGAAATAGAATCACGTAATAACATGTACTAATGTATATAAAATAGAATTAATAAAAAAATAAAATAATAAAAAAAATAAAGATTAAAATAACATAAGATAATAAAAAAAAATAAAACCGAATACAATTTCTGAGATTCAAAATTAAAAGACATTGTAATAAGCTTCCTTATGGCCTTCTTTGGCTCTTAATGTTCATAAGAATCGCAGTTACTCCGCTTCTCTACTTGTCTTCCTCCTGCTCAGATTCGGGTGAGAGAAATTCCGGAGATTTTGTCTCTTCCCGGCTCTTGTCCTCTGTCTCCCTTTCCGCTACTTGCTCCCCGGTCATTCAAGGGCAGAGCTGACTGCCACCGAGCGCGTCCCCGGGTTGCGGATAGGGGAATGGCCTCAAGTATTGAGGTTAGCTGGGAATAAAGCTTATTCTCCCCTGGGGGGAATAAGCAGTCGCGGACAAACAGCGGTGAATACTGAGGGTGGGGTGGTCACTCCTGTAGGAAGGGAGTGGCCTATTAAATGCCCCATAAAGTATTATACCCTATGAAGTATTCACGTCAAAGGCGAGTTAGTGCCGCCTTAAAAGCACTAGAACCTCCCGGGCAGATCGGGCTCGTCAGGTTTTGTTTACCAACCAATCTAGGTGAAGGAAAACACTGAAATAAAACTAAGAAGAATCAATGAGTAAGACTAATAAAGAGAGGTTACTGCTCCAGAGTGATCGGAAGCTCAGGGGCCGGAACGGTGAGGGTACTGTTCCTGCTCCCACCGCGTTATCCAACGAAGGGCAAAAGAAGGGATCGACGGCGGGCCCCTCTGGAGAATCTGCGACCGCCGGAAAAAAGGGGGATAGGCGTGAAAAGCGCAAGGCGGATAAGAGCCTTGTGACGGCTATCCTGGAAGGTTTCGACGAAGCTAGTGGAAGAAGAAAAAGAGAAAGAAAAAGAAGGAGTTCCCCCTCTCCCTCCGTCGGCTCCTCCGCGGCTACGGGTAACTGTCCCACGGACGGAAGCAGTTTCCCTGCGTCTCGGGGAGGGGGGCTTGACTTATGCCCAAGTCTCCGAGTCGCTAAGGACACGGTGGATCCGAGGTCGGCGGATATCCGCCGTAACGAAGGTCCGCCGAACTCAGAATGGGTGCCTATTGATGGAGGTGGGGGAGGACCGCAGGGTGAAGGCGGACACCCTCGCCTCTAGGCTCAGGGAGATCCTTCCCACAGAAGTTGTGGTGACTCGCCCGTTCCGGAATCTGGAAGTTATGGTCTCGGGGCTTTGACGTCGGTGCTCTTGAGGTGGCTGGCACGCCCGGCGACCGCGTCACAGACCCCAACGGCCTTGTAATCAAGGTCGATGAGGTCGATGATCGCACGGGTCGCGCACTTTACTTCCACGTCCGTGCCCCCCACCACGAGGCACGAATGGCGAAGGCGTTTCACCGACTCCATGTCGGAGGAGCGCCCCGCCTCCGAACCGGACGCCGAGCGGCGTTTAACTGCCGCCGCATACGCGCGCTGGCGCTCTGCATCGAGAGCTTGCTCCTTTGCCTCCAGCTTTACAAAGCACGTCGCGGGCTTTTCCCAGACCAACAAACTGGCCGTCGGTCGGCGGACGCCCGCGCCGCTCTGGTTGCGCCTTCTTCTCGGCCACGTAGGCCGCGACTCCCTCCTCGGTGGACAGAAGACGACGGTGATGTTCGTCGCCGGATGACGACATCGCAACGTCCGACGTCTCCGGGAAGGAAGCCTCCTGAGACTTCATGGAGATGACAGAGTCTCGGATCTCACCGACTCTGCGGAGTCCACGCGTTGCAGGATAACGCGCGGATCCCTTCGCCCTCTCGGGCGAACTCGGGGACCGGAAGGGTCCGTCGTCGCAGGCGCAGAATAGATAGAGGGGCCTGCGGTGCACTTCTCCACCCGCCCGTCGCTGGATGACGACGCGGGGGCACCCGAGACACTAGTCCCCCCGCGCCGGGACCTGGCCGTCCGATCGACTTGGTCCAGTAACTCTTGACCTGTCTTTTCGCTCATTCCATGAAGATGAAAAGCAGCGGTTTTATATCGGTCTTGAACTTGACCTAGGCCGGTTAGCTTACTGGCCTAACGAGCCCGGCCTGCTCGGGTTTGAGATCGGGGTTGTCCTTCCCCTAGGCACACTCTTAGTCTGGTCGCTCCCTGTAAACCTGTCCGGCAAAGGAAACCCTACCAGAAACCGAAGTTCCCGCCGGCATAGCTCCTCAGATCATCACGGCACGCAAGCTCGGGAACCGAGGGAACAACAAAGTGGTGTGCCGCTTCCGAGAACCTTTATTTTTTTTTACGAGGGGAAATCCTTTATGGATACCCCGGCCCTCAGGGAAGGGCCAGGGTTATGTGGGACTCACCCGGCAGGGCATACCCACTAAAACCACCTCGATGGCCATCATCCAAGGCTGCGGGAGAGGCCCCTGAAAAGCCAGAAGCTATTACCTCACGGGGCCCCTCTCATCGCCTCCAAGCCCTGAATTGAGCTATCTCCAATTATAGAGCGGTAAGCTCATTATGACGGAGGGAGGAGCCATAGCCTCCCTCCGTCATCGGTGGGGTTACGTGCTATGGGAAATAAGAGTCCCCGCTCTCACCTCCCGTGTAACCCCGGCGTCAAACCCCCTTAGAAGGGGGAACGCCTCTCTAGAAGAACTGGCCTCCGCGTCGCCCAGCGTGAGAGGGCAGGGGCCTCCCCCTCCAAACTAGGGCCCCCCCCGTCCCGAAGGACTTGGGTCCTTCGAACATCGGGAATGACTTCTTTGGCTGGGGAGTTCCCAGCAAAGCAGCGAGGGCACTTCTCGCACGCTGGGACTTAGTCCTCAGCCCTTCACCCTGTGTGGCGGCTGCAGCACGTGGTGTGGTCCTCGGTGCAGGAAGCACCGGGGGTTCAGCTGCAGCCGCGTCCGCTGTCGCTTTTGATGGATCTTCCGGCGCCTTGGGTAGCGCCGCAGGCTCCTCCTCCACCACTAACTCCATCAGGGTGTCCCCCCGTCCATCGGCACGGTAGCCGGAGCCATCAGACCGGCAGGAGAGGGGGATCCTGGGATCTCAGTGCAAACGGAGGAAGAAGGACAAGCCTCCGCCCCCAAGTAGCCGGCTTCTTGCCAGGCACAGAAGGGGCCGAGCAAGCCGGATCTCCCCAAACGATGCCCAGCTGGGCGGCCCAAATTCGCGCAAAGCGGGCACTTCGTCTCCTTTGCTCTGCACGCCTTGGCGCAGTAGCCAGGGTCACCGCATCGGTAGCACCTACCGCTGCAATCCACCGCAGAGGTGCACATCCGCTGGACGTGCCCGGTGTGCAAGCAGCGATGGCACCGCATGGGTCTGGACGGCAGAGCCTCAATAGAGGCAAGCGACCAGCCCACCTGAACGCGGCCAGCACGAGCCAGCCGCCTCGCCGCCGCCACCGGGCACTGCGCCCAGCAGGCACAGGCTTCCGATGGCGACGTCCGAGTCGAACCGACACGAACGTCGCACTCGCGGCAGCCTCCAGCGTCGGCCAGAGCTGCCACGAGCTCCGTCTGAGTGACAGAGTCATCAAACCTGCCACCCGAATCGTCCCCGACTTAGCGGGGCGCCCAACCCTGACGCCCAGGCCCGCAGCCTCTATGATCTCCCTCATGTGGGAGGCCAGAGTGTCCGCCTTGGCATCCCTCCCGTCGCCGGAGATTTGAAACATCATGCCCCCGGCGACGGTCCGCCGCACACGGATCCCCGCGATCCCGAGCTCGTTGAGCTTGATCGCAGCATACGACACTGCCGCATGACCGCGGCATACGACGCACCCTCTTCTCGGACCACGAGGGCGACTGCCGCGGTCGTCGGAACACGCGGAGTTCGTTTCTTCGCGCCCTCTTTCTCTCTCTTCGTGCCCGTGCCTGGGAGCCCAGTGCTCCCAGGCGCCGAAATAGGGCCGCCCGCTTGGCCTTTCTCCCCACGACCTTGGCCCACGAGCCACCATCAGCCGCGGCCGGCCGACCAGGTTGAGCAATCTGCTCTGATGGTCGAGCCGGACGAGGCTGGCCCCGCGAGGCGAAGCGGGAAGGGAGAACTTTGCCTCCCTTCTTTCTTCCTCGGCTGCTGGCGCTTCGCGTCGCCCTCTCTGTAGAGGGGGCGGACCGAACGCCCGCCAGCTTGGGCTCTATGAGCGCTTCTATCTTTCCGAGGGACTCCTCGGAGAGACACGCTCCCGCAGGAGGCGGCGGGGGCGGGGGAGGCATGCGGGCTTTGGCTCGCAGACCCTCTATTTCCGTCCACAACTTCTGCACTTCAGCCCGCAGCTCCTGATTTTCCAGGTACAGCCTGGAGGGAGCAGGGGCTGAACAATACCTCGGGTCATCCCGGAGGCGCCCATCTAGCAACTCCAGGATAACTCGGACGTTGTGGGTTGCGTCCCGAAGAGTCTTCACAGAAGACCTTCAGTCGTTTAAAACAGGACGCGACCCCCTCTACCGCCAGGAGTTCTTTACGATATACGCGCCCTGCCACTTCTTTCATCGAGAGAACGGCGAGGGGGGTCGTCCAGCGGTGGAGAAACCAGCTCCGGAAGCAAGGAAGGTTTCCGGTAGCGCCGGATGACGCATCTGGATCTGGGAAGGCATCCGGCCCGGCAGACCCCTGCAGAGCTTTCCTCCTCGAGCCGCTTGGCTCGGTAACGGGCAGCACGCCTCTCTTTCCGTTGTTTGCCGACACCGACAAACTGCCCATGAGTGGGTTTTCGTCCACGTGTCTCGGCAGGCGCCTCCACTTCCATCTCCTCCTGGGAATCGGAGTCCAGGAAGGAGGAGAAGAATCCAAACAAGGATCCTGTGCTGCTACCTGCCCTGCTTACCGGAGCACCGGTCTTCGCAGGCGTAAGTTCACTGGAGAGGCCTGCGGTGCACCCCTCCAGCAGCCCATCGTGGGATGACGACGGGAAGGAGATCCAGGCTGGGACGACATCCCCCTCTCGCCGGGACCTGGCCGTCCGATCGACCGGGTCCGGCAACTCTTGACTACTCTTTGTGCTCATCTCCATGGGGTACAAAGAAGCGGTTTTATATCGGTCTTGAACCTGACCTAGGTCGGTTGTCGTAACTTGGCTAACAAGCCCAACCTGCCCGTAGACACTCCTCTTGGTCTGGTGGATCATGGAAAGCCTGTCCGGCAAAAGAAGTCCTGCCAGGAACCGAAGTTCCCGCCGACATAGCCCTTCCAATCACTCCCACACTCAAACCCGGGTCCCACGACAAGGGGGGAGCATCTAAACTCGCCCGGGGCTCCCGAGAACCTTTTTTTGTAACCACAGGGGAAATGCGATTACGCACACTCCGCCTCACCGAACAAGGGTTCTATGTGAGGCGGAGTAGTGTGGGACTCTCCCCGCCAGAGCGCACCCCGGCGGGATATACCCACTAAAACTCCTAAGACGGCCGCCTGCTGCCCATTGAGGCACATCCCGGCACCTTTAAGGCAGAACGATGGCAACGCCGGTAGGCTGAGGGCAAAGCCCTCCTCCTTGGTAAGAGGAGCAAGCTCCTCCACGACAGAGGGAGGGGAGCCGTAACTCCTACCTCCGTCGCCTGCGGGCCGGGTGCAATGAGAGGTAAACGAGGCCCCTCGTGGCCCCAAGTCAAACGCCGAAGCGGACCTGCCCCCGTCGTAATGACCTCCCTCGACACGAGGGAAGCCTTCCCCCCTCCGAACCACGCCCGGTCACGGCCACTCCAAGTCTGGACTAGGACTAGGGCTTGGAGCACTGACCGGGCTTCACCTTTCCAGACCCCGTGTGTCCCAAAAGGGCGACGAGGGCCAACCCCGCCTGGGCCTTCTTTGGCCCAGTGGGTACCACTTTGGGCGCCGGTGGTGACACCGCCGGGGCTGGGGCCGGCTCTTTGGAACCGGAAGGACCAGGTCCCCCGGAATTAGAGGGATCCGGAGCCGTACCCTTCAACAATGGAAAGGTAGTTGGGGAGGACGGAGCGGACGAAACCTCTAAGGGTTCAGTCTCCATCTCCCCTCGGCCGGACCGGCCCCCCCTCAGGAGAAAACTCCCCGACCGACCGCCTCTTCTCCTGCCCGGCGACCTCTTGTGCCATCTGCGACGGCCGCGCGAACGTCGTCGCTAAACCACCGACTCAGGCAGGTGGGGGTTGGCACGAAGGCCCCCCTAACACATGGCGGGCTCGACGGCCCAGGTCCGCACATACCGGACACCGCGGCGCCGCGCAATGCCGTAGGACATGTCCCGCTAGACCGCAACGGAAGCAGACTCCCGAGCGGTCCTTCTCAGAAGCGGGACAAAATTGCCCCACATGCCC
>QVOB01020397.1:0-13887 GCA_014839585.1 Pseudomyrmex concolor | reverse complement strand
ATTTGTTGCACCCGTTGACTGGCGCACCGGATTTTCGTGTGAAATCTCAGAGCAGCAACTTGTCCCGGACGAAAGCGGATTGCAGGTATTATCCGGTAAGATAGAGTTTCCGATGGGGGAGCACGAAAGCGCACGCCCAGAAGAAGATAATCCCGGAGATCTGGGGATGCGGGAACTTACGCACCGTGGAACATTGTCGACCTAACCCGGTGACGCGTGAATGTGCGCCGATATACAGAGGGGATATATGGGTATAGGTTGTGGAAGGAAAAGGGGTATATACGCCGACGATTCAAGAGAGCGAGGCGGGCGCATCACTTTGTGTAAGGATAAGAAGGATTGCAACTCGGTCTCATCTCGGGACCGATTTCTGGTCAAATACTTGAATGAGAGATAGTAAGATATAGCGCGAGATTTGTGGGAATAACTTGGACACAGGAGCGCGCGAGATTCATGAGACATCAATACGTCCTCTCTCTCTCTTTCTCTCTCTCTCCCTGCATTCTATATACGCGGAAGATCACGATTCTTTCTCTGAACTACCGCTGCAAATAGAGAACCTCTCGGGCCGTTGCCTTCGCTCACCATCGGGGACCGATGTGTGTTTGATTTTGGCTTTCGTGTCTCGAGACGGCTCGAGTGGATGGGTAAGTATATTGAGTCTCACGAATCCATCATCGAAAAATTCGGCGCTCCCTGTGGAGCTAAAATTCCTTTCACGGCGAGCTCTTTCCCCTTTTTTTCTTCGAAACCGCTATTAAGAAATCTATATCGATAATATTTGACATGTCGTCGCGCCAGTGAATTTGGAACAATCTCTCTCTCTGCGCGCATTTATATTATATAGTCATAAATAAATCATTACATAGTTCGGGAGGAGAGGTATGTGAAAATGAGATTAACTGCATGCGCGCGCGCTACTTGGTGTGTTATGACATTACAGACACAAACCTGTCTCGCTCGTTTCTCTGCGCGAACGTTTCTACGGTTTGCATAACTCGTTGGACCAAATCGTATGTCCGCTACTTTATCGCTTCGGGGACTGGTTTAGCTACCGTTCCTTCACATTGTCGTTTTGCGTGCGAGACTCGCGTCTAGGGATTACGACCATTAAAGGGGGATAAGGGAGTCAGCGTGATAATAAATACGACGAATAGCAGTGTATGAGCGTGTATTTGACAGTGTTTTTTTTTTCTTTCTCGTTACGGCGGCACACATTATTAGAATTCGCAGTACATGTGTGTATGCGATTTAAGTTGGAATGTTATATTATTGCTAGTTGCGCGCTGCCGGGCGTGCTATGCTCGTTCGTAATAAGTTACGGTACATCGTGAACGGGGTTTCGTGTATGTATTTGTGTGTGTGTCTTTCTTTCTCTCTGTGTAGATGTGTGTGTGTGTGTGGCTTTCGCGTTGCAGTCGGGATGATTAACGCCGAGCGGCGCGATCGAAACCGATCTAATTTCCCGTCTCCGGGTACGACGGTCGTTGAACGTCGGCCAGTTACGAAAGTGGCTCCCGGGTCCTTCTCGTAGAAAAATCTCAGTTCGGCTTGATTGGCCGCCGTCCAAAGCACGACGCACCTGCAAAACGCCGTTCCCGAACGAATCTCAAACCTCTTCCCCGATATCACCCCCTTTCGAGATGCACCACGAGCACAGCACGGCTGGGTTACATCGACACATCGATTTTTTTTTGTTTTTTTTTTTTGTTTTTTTGTTTTTAGTGGATAAACGGATGGGCCTCTATATTACAACGCGAATTACAGTGTAGAATATCATCATCGTCGTCGTTCGTTATACAACAATCATCGTAATAATTATTATCATTGTTTCATTGTTATTTCGATCGTCATCGGGTGTGCCTAAGAGACAAGTCGGTATTAAATATCTTACAATACACATCATATATATATATATATATTTTGCCTTTTTCTTTTTTTTCATTTATTATGTATACTATCTATCTATAGGGTAGTCAGATTCATCTCTTGTATTCTGTTTTCGTTTCGTTTGCCGTTTTCTGATTCGTCGACGGTGAGAAAGTAAAAAAAAAGAGGAAAGTGGGAAGGGTACGAGGGGTTTCTGGGACGGGCAGCGGTGATGATCTGCTCGCGATCGAGCCACGCGGCAGTGATAAGATGGTCGCGGTGTTGTGTCGCACACATATGTGATGCACTATATACTAACAAAGTTTAAGATATATTGAACACAAAAAATTTTATTTAATATAAAAATTTTCACTAATACAAACTAATACGAATGTCAAACAGCTACTTGATTCTTCCTTCGATCGTGAAATTAATTCCGGGTTGACTCGATCACGAGTAGCTTGATGAGGTCGCGAGAATGACGCTGGTCAGGAATCGCTTGCGCTTTTTGTTTTTTCCTTTTCTTCTATCATAAATATGTAGAACGACAGTCAGTGGCATATCTCGCACATTCGCGGAGAAGACTCGCGCGCATATTCTATATAAAAATTATCCCATCATATATATATATATAATTTTTTTTTTATTTGTTTTTCCGCATCGCCGTGAACGCCGCGGTGATTCTCTGCACGTCGCTACGTGACGCTATGCTCTTATTACACATACACAAAACGAGTCGGTTAATTTTTAGAGGCGGAGAGTTACAATACCCATATTACAATACAATACATATACACGTTAGATTAGTTATCTGTTATTAAATTATAAGCGTTGGGTTTTATGCCTTTCTCATGGTCAGCTGCTGGCGTTTAATTTCTGTTTACACGCGACATCTTATCGTGCCTAGCTTGCACTCGCCACGTGCCGATAACGAATCATCGAAAGGAGCAAGATCTCGCAGTAATTAAAAATAAAAAAAAAAAAAAAAAAAAAAAAAAAAAAAAATCATTGTGTGTGAATCTCTCGGAGATATATATAGAATAAATACATCTAATTGTTTTTTTTTTTTGTACGCAAACCACGGTATTAAGTCAATAAACTTTTGATTCGTCGTACGAAACGTGGCGTTTACTACGTGCATGTTGCTTCCTACTAAATTGTTTTTTCTTTAACACACATACAAACATCATCCGTAGGAATAAGCTTTCCTATGCACTGCCACTCGTGTGCAATTAAATTAATCAGATACATGAGTATTTTCAGACTGTAAAAAGCTCAAATCTTAATAATCGAATAAAAAGGCGGAACAAAGAAGGTGTGTCTTTAAAGTTTTTATTTTACATGAAAACATGAAAATTATATATAAAAACATGGTGAATGGCATTTCGAATATTTGTTACAGCTCGACACGATGGAGCATTATAGACGTAAGTGTAAAATATTAATTGCTACAACTTCTTCTACATGAAAAATTTTTAAACGCGAAAATGTCTCATTTGAAGAAAGTATATATATATATATATATATAAACTAAAAGCCGACGAGAAATGCTTTCGAGTAAATGACGAGCGACATCGTATCAAACGATTCGCGGAATAACGATCATAAGAGATGCGACTGATAAAGAGAAATGAGCGGAATGCTAATGACGAACAATGAAAAATGATAAAAAAAAAGAGAGAGCAGCGCATATATATATATCCTCGTATACATACATATATATGTATACAGTATATATACACATATACGTATAAGAGGGAACGAAGAGTTTTTCTCGGGCGTTTCGGGAGCTCTTTCGTAGTACCTAAATATGATTTCAATAAATAAGCTATCTAGGGAGCGATTTCTTTTTTTTCGGGAAGGGGAAAAGGAGAGGGAGAAGAGGGACAGACGCGCTCCTTACGTGGCGAGTCTACGAAAAGGAACCACCACGGGGGGTGCCTTCTTTGTGCTCTTTGTAGACGTTAAAACGGCGCGATCTGCAAGAATCTGGCGCCCGATCGGAAAATAGAAGCGAAAAATAAGATCGCACAAGACGTTCTCGTAATGAATGGCGGAGAACGACTCTCAGACTTCCCTCGGTTCTTTTCGTCGAGTCACCACAGCGTCATAATATTTCATGTTACCTAGCCTAATAATACAATCTGCGATAGCGTTCTAAAGATTAAGTTCATTAACGATAATGCATTTATATTACACGCACTCACACACGTTCCACATAGGCGAAATATATATGCACGCAGAATGCAAATATAATGTACGCTCGTGCACAAACACGCAGTTCTAACCGATCGCCGTTGTCCGAATGCAATGAAAAAAAAAAAAAAGAAAGCAACGTCACAAAATAAAAAATCCTCTTGTTGTTGAGACAATTTCGAAAATATATTGAGGAATTTATTTTATAAAGTTTGATGAACAAATTTACATCTTTCGTTTGTTCAAAACCCATGTAGAAAAAATATTTCTTACATCGGTATAAAATTTTTTCTTTAAATATACAAAAGTAAAATTTTCTTCTAAACGCGGCACTTGTGCAGCCTTTTTTCTTATATATCTTACTTGTCGTTAATAAAAATTTGTCTTTTTACATCAAGAGCCATTCAAATGTCCTGCATCTGAAATATTTCGCGTTTATGTCTTCTCTATCTTCTCCGAAACTACTTAATTAATTCAGAGAAATTTTGATATATAATTACACGTATGTGTGTATATATATATGAAATATATTCCGAAAGAACAAGCTTGAATTATTGAAGAAAGCTCGAAAGAGTAACTGTCGTCGGACTCCGGCACGTTCGTAATCGATCGTGCCGCGAGTTTGTGCGTCGGCGGTAGTGTAAGGCCTGGCGTGTACGTCGTCGCGAGCACGCACGTACGCACGCAGGCAACGCACACATTATTTCATACACGCGGGCAGGCACGCACGCTACGTTAGGCGGCGTAATTAGCACAGCGAGCGAGAGAGTCTTGCGCGGCGTGAGCTCTACTGCGCAGCGGGCGTAAGAGTGGCGACGTACGAGCGTCCGCAACGTGACAAATATTTCCTCGCTGGACTAGCGCCGACAGCGTTTCTGTTTTCAATTCGCCGAAGAATCAATCGTGCCGGAAATTTTCGTGAATTTTTTTTTTCGCGCGCTAATATATCGCTACTCGGGAAAAAGCGAAATTGAATGAATTTTTGGTGCCATCGGTCGCTTGTTCTCGCTGACACAAGCTAAAACGTCAATTTTTGTTATACGTGCCTTTTGACTAATCCGTCGCGGTCGCGGAAGACGATCGACGCTCGACAAGACACGGGATGGAGAGTTATCGTCTTACGACCGCAAAGAGTTGATGCAAGTATAATTTTTTTTCTCAGCTATATACTATACACAATTATGCGCCTTGGTCAAATTGTTTATATACAAAAGTTTATTTTTATATATATGTATATGTGTATATCGAGCTAATCAAGTTTGCAAACTATACTTTCGAACTTATATCGTAATAATTTATGTTAATTTTGTATTTCCTCTGTCGGGCAAGTCGGGAAACACATGTCTGACGCCGTCCGCGCGTCTCTTTGCCGGAGCCGGGGTGATCGCGCTCGAAGCAGCCGTTCGGTTGCGCTCAGGATCTTTACACGACGTGAAATTATTTTTTTTTCTTTCGTTCGCATCGCCAAAAAACGATCGACCGGGCAATAATGGCTCGAATGAATTTAGATAAGTTGGCGCGGTATCGCGCGTTTATATCGCGACGCGCAGCACCGAGTGCGAACGAAAAGTATATACACTAATTTAGATTCTCGTCACGAGAAGAGAAACAGAAAGAGAGACAGAGAATGAGTGATAAAGGAAAGAAATAGGAGAGAAAGAGAGAGAATCTTAAAGAGAAATCGGTAGAAAGAAACGCTCTTATTATTATTACGAGATACGTACTTGCCTGAAAGGGTCAGTCGGGGCAAGTGTACAAATCGAACTTAACTTCAAAAACTTAAGATAGCTTCATCGACGGGATCTCGCGCGCATGCTTTCATCTCGTGCGCTTTTCCCGCGATCTGGACGCTATCTCTCGACGACAACATCCCGGTTCCCGCCCCGGAAGCGCTATTGCCTCGAAACTGAACGGGCGCAGGGAGCTGTGCTCGAAGCGCGCGCGAGCGAGCCGCGCCTTCGCCCTCAATTCGCCGACCGATCATCCAATTGGAATACGAACGCGGTGCTTCGAGTCGCTTAACGCACTCGGCGCCGTTAAGTGAGGCTCTTGACATCCCGATCGTGCGATCCACCAGCGTAATTTGGCAGTCTGATCTCAGGTTCTCTCACGGTAACGGAGGAGGCAGTCTTGATCGGCGAGCCCGCGCGCGGCTCAATAGCTGGTGGCCGCGACGATGGGAGGTTCGCTTCTCTCGGGCCGTCTTCTGGGTTCCGAGCTAGATCCGTTTGCCCCGTTTTGCCGTTTTGTCTTCGCGTGCCGCTTACGATGTACCTTCACATCATTTTTCGTGCTCGTATAGTTCGGGCTGTCGTAATAACTACTCAGAACCTTCTGTTTTTTCGGGAACTTTGACAAGTACATTTCAACAATCGCCGTGTTCAATACGCTATTATGATGATCAATGTCGGCGTGAGGATTGTACTTGATGAAGTTGAAGCACTCCTGTCTAGCGTGACGGTTTCTCACCGGCTTGCCATTCTTATTGAAGCCCAGGAATCGCGACTCGTCCGCGACGCTCCTATACCTCAGATACGAGCCGTTGTACAATTCCTTAAACAGGCACATCGGACTCTTCTTCCTCCTCGTCTGAAACAAAAAAATCAACCGCCAACGGTTCACGATATGCGCCACCTGTCACTTCATTATTAACCCCTCGCTGCCCGACGACGATATCGTAAACGAGTTGATATCTTTGCGTATCGGTCGTTAATGTAATTCAAGCATTTATTGCGTACGCGCTAATAATATAAACAACGTAACAACGCGCGGCATCAAATATGTGTCCATATGAATTTAACTGCCGATATAAATAAGCGAAACACTTAAAATTGTAAATCATTAAAGTTGAAAAAAAAAAAATGAACTACGAAGATAAAACATTTATATGTGAACACCGGAGATGAAACCGGCAAATTGAGCGGGACTCGACGTAATGACGAGTCAAGACGACGAGAGCTTCGCGCATAAACGTCATAAACGTTGAACGCTCTAAATCATCGGACTGTTAATAATCCAATTTCTAAATTACAGTGCTCCGCACGTACATAAGTGATGAATAGAAATTTATACGAACGCTGCGATACGAGACGTTTACCGACTCATATAAATCTCTCTACCCAGTTCACTTAGGATGATGAAGTATGTCAACTAATTGGTAGGCAAGTAATTACCACGAGTTTCCCCTTCTTGGTGAAGCAAATGTATCGTCGGCTCTTCTCCGCATAGATATACAGCTGCTTACTGAAATCTTCCGATTGTGTAGTGAGCATCTCTGTAACACGCAAGAAAAAAACAAAACAATTTTATTATTTCATCGCGTCGACATGTATACGCGGGTATAAACAAATTATTATATGCTTTACATTTAAAATGTAAATACAACATCAAATTATTGTACAAATTCGCGAACGCGACGCTCATCCGTTAACAACGGCAATAAACCGCACACCACGAGAATAATTGTGCGTCGCGCGGTTATTACATTCATCGCGACGTGAGTATCGCCGGGCGGAACGTGTCGCTAACAGGCTGAAGGAAAATAACTTGACGCGAAATAATACGCATTGTAAATGTAAGAATAACTTGGAAGGACGACTCTCCGGGAGAGAGAAACCCTTGCAATTTCCTAGCGTCGCGGAGCTTTGCTTCGATCTCGGAGGACAAGCGACAAGATGCACAAAGCGAACCGTTTTGTGCCTCGCCGGTATGCGCGCTGGCATATTTCCGAGAAGAGACCTCGTCGAGGTTTATGGCGCGAGTTGTACCTACAACGACGTCGGGAACCCCACTCTCCACACGGGCGCTCTCTTCGGCACCGAGAAAAGAAGAAAAGACTCGGCTAAACCTGCCGCCGAGGCTAGTTGGTGCTAATGAAGGAGGCACAGACCGTCCGGTGTGTGCTTTGCCACTTAGCGGATCCTGTCGTGCCTCGACCCCGAAGTGCATGTTGCACTGTAGCCGGTGCAGGCGTCGCTCTTTCTTTCTCGCGCGCTGTCGACAGAAGAGATCGTCGTCCTCTTCTCTCTACCTGGTGTTACGAAATTTCCGCCAAGCAAGAGCCAGACACCCTTTGTCCGCCGAATGATGGAAATTTTTTTTTTTTTTTTTTTTTTTTTCATTTCCGGCAATAGAAATACTCACAAATGTATTTATTACCGCAGAGCATTCGAAACTGAATCAGAACTGGTTCTAACTTGATTTCTCCTCCACTTAAAATGTCAATTTAGTAAAATATATATATTTTTAAATGAAAACCGACGGATACTTGAAGACAGATACTTCAATTCGACATATGTCGGGTAAGGCAAAAGTTTCCTCATCGATAGATTTGTCTAGAAGTGATCGCAAACGTTTTCTCGAAAACTTTGTGACGAAAGACGCAATCTCGAGATCGAATGTTTGTCCGTGGGCTACTAGAGCGGCTACATGAGCTTCACAGCAGTATAGAGAAAATAAAGAAGACGAGTCTGCAGGGGTGACCCATTTGCCGGAGCCTCGTTAAATTCAAGTGGTTCTCGTCCGATGTCCCTCCAACAACGAAATCAAGAATGTTCTCGAACTGCATCGTAAAGTCCTTCTTTTTCACTGTTTCTTTTTCCTTTTTCTTCCTTTATTGTCCTCCCGCTGACGTTTCCTTTTCTCATTGCCTCGCGCAGGTCGTAGACGGAAAAAATGAGAGAGAGAGAGAGAGAGAGAAAGAGAGAAAGAGAGAGATCTTAATTTCGAACTGTCGTCTCCCTGGCCTATTACGCGCGGACTGCAATATGCACCAATTAATTGCGCCATTTACATTAATTAATTGACTCTACCTCCCAAAGAGATGCCGATTCTGATAACGTTGGTAAAAAGACAAACATATTTAATATATAGTTAAACATCGTTTAATATAAATTCACATATGTTTTATAAACCGGATGTGAGTTTATCTTATATTGTATAGAGATCGCGAATTATACTGATCAAAATATCTCATGTCACAACAATTGCTAAGGAGTAATACATACTTACGTACGTATACTTTTTAATCAAGTATCAATAAAAATAACATTATAAAACCACAAGTAAGATGTATCTCGAAAAGCAAAGAACATAAATCATTTTTTTTAACAGCTTCATCAATCATAAATGCTGATGCAGATGTTGCATTTAGTAATTTCAATGAATCGGAGATATTCGATCAGAAAAATTACAATCTTTCCAGCCGATCGGTTGCAATCAATCAATCGATAATTAATTGCTAAAATTATGTATTTAAATTCTCGGAATTATTTTTTGTTATTATACGCGAAAACAAGATCCTTTCAAAATCCTTTTACAATTGTTTAACAACAAATATTTTTTGTTAAATCGATATTTTTTTCATATCAAAAATTAATTGAAAATTGATTTGAAACATTTATCCGACATTCTTTTGTAATACAAATTAATATCGGAACAAAAACTGCGTACGAATTATACAGAAAGCGTGGAATTTCGATTAGAATTGAATCGATCGATCAATAATAAAAACAAAAACAAAAACAGAATACACGTTACATGATAATATAGATATCACGACTGTTGCAAACAAGTCGTCGAAATCTATCGAGCAGAAGAGTCGAGATAGTCTCTTCCTTCCGGTTTGCGACACCGGAATCTTAGGCATGCGTAATATCTGCGGCACAATAGCGGAAAAAGATACGATGATAACAATCTGCAGCGCGACGTTACTGTCTCTGTCTCTGTCTCTCTCTGTCTCTCTCTCTCTCTCTCTCTCTCTCTCTCACGAAGTCTTCTATACCGTATTTGCTCGCTCCAGTTACCCATTACCGAACTTTCACATTTCCGGTGCCTCGTCGCCGTCGTCGTCGTCGGCGGCGGCGGCAGCGTCGGCGACCGAAGCAATCGCGACGGAACTCTGTCACTTCGTCTCGAAATGATGGTTATCGTTATCAAAGAAAGGAAACGAGAGAAACCGGCGCGCCATTCGAGTGCTGACGCGTTTGTTAGTAAGTTGCCAGACGCACCGAGAGTTTCGAGACACAGGCGTCTACGGGCGCATTGATTTCAATCGTCCATTTGACGGATCTCTTCGGCCAATCTTCTCTCCCGAGATGTCTAAGTACAAACGTGATAAACAAAATGATTCCGACGAAACCAACCAAAGAGTTATTTTCGTAAAATATTGAAAGCGTATTGAGAGAAATATGACAAATTGTATTCCCTCCTCCTTGTGTGAGGGAATTCTTCAATTTCGCGATTTAGAAAATTGTAAGTAAAATCTCGACTTGTAAGTAAAATTTCGAATTAAGCAATTGAGATAAGAGAATACTTAATAAAAGATAAACCAAATCATTTTTGCTCGATTGGTAATTTCTATCAATATTTTACGTGACAAATTCCTTGCAAGATAGTTTTGCGAGATACAAAATTTAAGAAAAATTTACATGGAGGAAACGTCGTAACCACGTATTCCGTCACGAGAGTCTTATCCGCAATCGATCGACGTAATATATCTTGGCGAAAGATGCCAGATCGGAATTTATTCATGGCGCACTCGCGAGCTCGGCGCGGCGCGTACGAGGATGAAGAGAGGAAGCCACTAAATTTTTCGCTTCAAACCTCTGTCTTCTCTCCCTCAACTTCCCGCCCCTCTCTCCCTTCCCTTTCCCGTCCGGCTCGTCGCTCTCTCGCTCTGGTTCTCTCTGATCGGAGCCGCCGCGAGATTAGAGGCTGCCAAATGAATTAAAAGCCAATTTTAATCAAAAGCGGGCACCGGCTTTTAGGCACGATTACCCCGGATAATAACTGGTAGGATGGGCCCGCGTGCGTAAGAGGAAAAGAGCGAGATAGAGGGAGAGAAGAATGGATCCCATATATTACTTCTACGTGCTCCCCGCGATATAGAAACCAATTCGCCGCTCGTTACAGGTTCGCAACTACTCGCATTTTTTCTATCACATTGAAACAAACCTTGGCTAAACGCTTTCGTATCTTCCGATTCGCATTCGAGACGCAATTTGTCTAATTCCAAAAGTTTTTAAAATTGCATAACTTAGAAATTTTATTACTTTCTTAAAAGAGAAAAGAAAAACTAACAAATAAAATATTTACACATTTAATTACACACGAGGAGCATCAAGGCTGCTATTAGATGTTAAAATAATTCGATCTTGGCACGAAGATCTTGAGACGAGAACCACTGGGACGCTACAATTTCGCGGCGTCGGCGTTATGAAAGCTATAATACAACGCGCGCGAGGGAGAGACGGCCGGTACCGAGCGTGTAAAGCGCAAGAAAAAGTCAAAAGGGAAAAAGCACGAGGAAAGGGAGAGACGCGCGGTTCTCTCTCGTTATGAGCGCGCGCGTATAATAGCGACCCTGTCATTAACACCTAAACGCACGATTGGCCGATGCGCCGGGGGATCGTCCTCTCCTCCGACGATGCACAGTAGACGGAACATCATCAGAACGGACGGGGAATGCAACGCGAAGTATCCCGGGATGGATCAAAGGTGCGCGACAGGTGATGCCTGGTTTATCATACTGACGCGGTAATAATAGAGAAAGAGAAGAAAGAGAGAAAGAGAAGAGAGAGAGAAAAAAGAGAGAGAAAAAAAAGAGAGAGAGAAAGAAAGAGAGAAGCCCGCGACTGAAATAATTAAATTCCAGTTCGGACGATCGCCGCGCAATTCCTTGTTTGTATAGGTACACGCGTGTATCCTTGTATAGATCCTGTCTCCTTATTGTGTCGAAATTCGCGCGAATGCCAGATCGAAGGACATCCGGCCTCGAAGTGGCGCGCGGGATATGTTGGGGTCGTTTAAGTGTGTCGTCGTCACGGCGTAAGTATAAGCATCGCGTGTCACGCAAGTCGCGTCTGTATCTGTGTTTGCTCTCGACACGCAGGTACAACGAAAAGTCGATAATTATTATTTACCTTGATTGTGGATGATAGTAATTATCGCGTTATTTCTGACGCACTCGTGACTTATCATTCCGGAGCGCGTTTCTTCAACGTGTTCCTGTGTATTTTTTCCTCGCGTGTTTACAATTAGTAATTCCAGTTCAATTACAACTCTGAATACATTAAACACATATGTAACGCGATATCACCTATCGATATTGGATCAATAATCTCGTATTAAAAAAAAAAAAAATCGTGAATGTGTAATTACGCGATTCTATTATCTGTACGATCACTCTCTATCGACGTGTAATAAAATTATTCATTAATTCATCGGAAAATTGCTACATGCGCGTGTCTATGTGTGTGTGTGTGTGTGTGTATGTGTTTGTGTGTACGTGTGTGCAGCGTTAGTAATATAAATTTGCCTTCGATTAAGTAAGTCGGGAATTTTGCGCGATCTACGAATAATGTGACAAAAATTGTTTTCGGAAGACTTCGAACTCCCGAAGACTCGTTCCGAGGCGCGTTCTTCCTCGAAGTCTGGCACACAGCTTCTCAAGGACGCTCTCACAGTGTCTCAATCCTCCCGTGCACGCAGCGCACGCACGCCGTTCCGCTTCGCGCGAGAGAGGCTTTGAGTAATCGCCTGGTCGGGAAAGGCTCGTTGTCGGCGGTTGAGTGCCGTGAGAGGTAAGAGAGCAGAGTAACAGAGGGAAAAGGTGGAGGCAAAAGGCAAGAAAGTCAGGAGGAGGTAAAAGGAGGCAGGTGATGGGAGGAGGAGGAGGTGGAGGTACGTACGCGAAAGTGATGGATCTCGGGGAGGTGCAGACGCGGCGCGCAGCGTGCGGCGCGAAAACTGGCTCCTCTGTTTGCATAAGCGAGTCTTCTTCCCTCCTTCTGAACCTTCCTTTCGTCCCCTTCCTCGTCGGCAATCGTCTCAAGAGGAACCGCCTCGCGTACTCGCGCCGCGCGTAGGGCGGACAGCTCGTTTCGTCCCGGGATACCTATCGCGCGTGAAATTCCCGCAAACTCTCCCGGACTCGTCGTGAAAGGGAAACCGCCACAAAGAGTGTGGAAGTTCCTGTTACATTAGCGGCACTTCAGAAAATGGCGTGTCGCGCCTCTCAAGAGGAAACAAAGTAAAAATTGTTAAGCGCGCGCGGTAAGAGAATAATGAATTAGGTCTTACTTACGGTAGGGTGCATTTTGTTCGGTGCGTCCCGCGGCTACGATCGAGCGATGTGTTACGGTAACATTGCCGCTGCTGCAAGTCGAGTAGAGACTCACGGAGCGCACCATCGCCGGCACCGCCCCGCACATCACCACCTGCAATTACACGAGCCACACGTATATTCCAATAAATTCGCTGTCCCACGCTGTCAATTGTCAAATCGCTGTTTTTACTTTACTAAATTAGTCCGTTGTACAAAAATTGCGCAAGTATAATGTGACCTCAAACAAATATAGAAGAGTTTCGAAAAATAAAGCGATTTAAAATTTAGGTGATCGCGGCAACTCTCATCTCGTTGTGAAATCAAATCAATGACATATTTTACGAGTGTAGTTTTATATCCGAGACAATTTGATGAATTATTCAGATGACGCTTAAAGTAACGTATCGGAGTACTGTTCGAAAAGTTCGTATATAGCGATTTTCAATAAACAGTTGAAACACACGCCGGAAACACATATCAAAGTATTAAAAACGTGCAATTTATATGTTTATTTCTGAAAGATAACTGAAGGAATAATTTTGAGAAAACGAGATTGTCCGCGCGCGATCTCAAATATGTTTTGGATTGAGAAAGAAAGACGACGGGCCCGGATTACTGTACTCGTTTATTCGAAAAATAAATGAAAATACTATGGGAGAGAGAGATAGTAACAAAAGAAGAGCAGTTTCAATCCGAAATATTATTAGATTCTCACG
>QVOB01020394.1:0-31662 GCA_014839585.1 Pseudomyrmex concolor | reverse complement strand
TTTTTTTTTTTTTTTTTTTTTTTTTTTTTTTTTTATTATTATTATTATATTCAGCGCGCGATTAAACTTCTCCGTTTCTCCTCTCGTGTAACAACAGCCAGTAATGATTATGAAACAGATGCCGTGCAAAACCTAATGCGCATTTTGTATTAAAAAAAAAAAATAAAAAATAAAAATGACATATTACAATTACGTATGTGTATAAATACACCTATTGTACGTGCGTTGCAATAAGAAACAAAATGTTTTGCAGCGCAAAGATACGGAAATTAATATTTAAATCAATAATTAATCAATAATTAATCAAATCTCTCCTTTAATGACACGTCGTATCGAGAAAAGTGATTAGATGCGATAGATTTGTGTACTGTGTTTTCTGCTTTTGTTACACGAAATGTAGTACGGCGCAGTAGGGTTATTGCATGCAAAAAGTGCGCAATCGTTAAAATCGGTCCATTGATCGGTCGCGACACGACTATGCAATGAAGTCGTAATTATGAAGCGAGTGCAGAATAAATATTCGCAAGACTCGGTCAGTTCTTTAACAGACAATAGCTCAGCCGTTTTACAAGGACTCGAGTCTCTTCCACGACGAAGTGCATATCATTAAAGACATACGACTTCATTGCGCGCGCGGGCTTGCTTTGCCCGAGACTTAATTTCTTCGCCGTGGAACCGAACAGGATAATAGCGTACCCTTCGTAAAGTTCACGAACGTGAGTATACATCGTGACGGCGCGACACTCGCGCGCGCAGAAATACTAAATGTGGGAGGTTTTTTTTTTTTTTAATTTTTTTTATAACACAGCCTGGAGAACTGCCAAAGTTCGTCGACATCGCGTAGTTGTAATTATAAAATATGCACGAGGTGGAATGTCTGCCGACTCGCGGAAATCGTAGTAAAACAATACGTCTTGTTACTACGTTTTTTCACAAATAAATGATCAAGATTCTTTCCCGTAAGCTATTCCTCTCGCAATTGCATTCGTTTTGTTTCGTTAATTATACTTGAAAATATTCTTTTTGCGAGGACAAAATTTATATGCGTTTCAAAAAGCGTCGCAACATATTAAGAGCGTGAAATAATTACGAAACACAGAAGAGGAATTTTTAAGAAGTACTCAAAATCGTAAAAATAGATAAAAAAAAAATGTTACTTTGCGTACGAGGGCGATCTATTCAATGATATCAAAATCCGATCTAAAAACCGAAATAGACATTTCGTGACACTTAATCACCTGTATTAATTTTTGATCGCACAAAAAATCGGAGCAATTATCTTTGTATGTGTTCTGTTTTCTCTCTGAGAAAATTTCGATTCTGTCGGCACAGAATAAACCGAGTAAATAAGAAATTTTGCCTGGCTCACAAACGGAAGCACGCGAGTTCTCATCTCTCTCTCTCTCTCTCTCTCTCGGGGCGAACTTTGCCCAGAGATTCCGCAGTGCTCATCGAGATATAAGTTCATGGCTGGAATATTAATAAGGTATGTATTAAAAAACTGTATATTCACACAGTTTGGATCGAGATAAATAGGACAATGAAGCTGAATATCCAAATCACGAAAAATTGAACATAGAAAAATCCCAGACCGAGTGCGATCGGAAACAAAAACCCGTCATATAGTTCACCGTAGTTCTTACAACTAGATAAGATGAAGAGAAAGAGAGAGAGAAAGAGGTAGGGAGAACGGGAAGAGAATAAATTCTACGTAACGCGCGCGTTCCGCCACCAAAGGATTCCTCAAACATTTGACCGGATCATCCCGCCGCTTTCTCGTGCGTAAGCCACGGCAAAATGACGAAGGAATGCCTCCTTCTTCCTTCTTGCGCTGAGAGATACGAGTTATGCGTAAACGTGGTAGCTTGCGCGCCGCTATATACCCGGTACTCGTGATTTATTCATTCTAGATACATAATCGTTCACCCATAAAGCGAACACAGCAGATACCCTTCTACTTGGTTGCGTATGTACGAGCGCGACCGGGTATCTGTGGCAAATCTGCTGCTCTCGTGATTTATATTTATAGCGCTCGTAACTTCGCATATATTCTTCCGTTTCGCTCTACGCATAATTAGCTCGACCGCGAGATCGCGCGCTCTCATCTTTGCGCGCATCCGGAAAAGAAAAGCAGATTCTTTTTCGGCGTAAAAAAAAAAAAAAAAACGCGATCGATTTTTGCGTAATTTCGAATTTCATTCGCGTGAACAAGAATAAATAAAAATGTGTCTCAAGTTTGTTAAACGTACAAAATTCTTTCGCGCGTAGGAGAATTTATGTACAACCAACACATGAATTTGCATGCAAGAAGAGAAAAGGATGTTCTCTGTGATCGTTTAATTATCGGTCGCTCGGCTCTTTGCGCGCGGCATTTTATCGTGATTCATGACTAGTGTGCAACAACACAACAATTCGCTTGACGCCGGTCCCACATTCGCCGGGCACGATAGGTTCGGTCGCTCGTGCGGACGGGCGAACGAACGAACGAGCGAGCGCGCGCGCGAATCGACACAAGAAACGAAACAGATCGCGGGAGACCGCTCCCACATCAATCATCTTTCGCAGTTTCGTGGTAGAAAGGATCGGTTGCGGAGCAAATCGTTCCATTGGGGGTCAGTCCCGGTTGCGCAACGAGTCAACGTCGGGCCGCGAGACAGCGGAATCCCGTGGTAACGAAGAGGAGAGGAATACACCGCCGCGGCGCGTATAACTGGTCTTGTTGACTTAACGGATCAATTTGATGCAAATCACTCGTTTGCGATATACACTCGCCCGTTGGCGCGGGGGTATCCCTAATGCCAAGCCGGAGAGCGTTGCTCTCGCAGCAACGTCCCCGGTCCCGTCTGGCGTCATGTCCGTGCACAGCATTTGGAAATTAGCGAATGGGTCAATTACGGGCCAATGAAACGAGATGGAGACGCGCGGGATAGCGAAGGACGGGAATGGAGCGATTGCGCGAAGAAGACTTTGCGGCAGGTCACGAGGTGACTGTGGGAATCCTCGTGACGCGTCCCAATCGTTTACCGCGGTTACGTGCGCCGAGCGATATCTCGTTGTCTTTTCGTTTCTTCTCGTTGCGAAAAAGAGAACCGCGGTTTTAAACCACGTCTCGCATCCTGAAGATGCGATTTACGATCCGCGCGTTTTCGAAACGCGATGACACGGGTTGGTTGTTTACGCACGCGTAAACAACTCCGTACCGGATTCTGTACTCTCTGATGTGTACGTACATTCTATTATTGAAATATATTTTATGTGCGCGCGTTGTTCTACGTCAGTAAAATAATCCAGTAATAATTGAAGAGCTTAGGAAACAGATGGAACTCCGCCACGGATTCTCGTCAACTAATACTACTCGTCCCAATCGAAAACCCGGTTGCAAGAACAAGACACGCCTACACAGAGCATTATGTCAATAACACTCTCTTTGTTTCTATTTCATTATTTCCGTTGAATCTAATAAACAAAAATAAGAATCCACCCTCGCATCCTCCTCCCGCTATCTTTCTCTCTATAACGTTTAATGTTTTTTTTTTTTTTTTCGAGAGCAATTTTTGTTTGCAAATCTATCTCGTTATTCTCGTGAATATGTAGATTTCGACTTTTTGCGCTTTTACATTTGTTACAAGTTTCACTATTCGAGCTTCATTCTCTCGGTTTGCGCCGCGAAAATTTCCATCCCTCTTAATATCGCGCTCTAAGAATAAGGAGCGATTGTGAGTGGAATTTCAATTATCCGGCCCCAATTAAACTTTGCTGAAATTTAAAAATTATGTACGACCCTAGCGCGCGCTAGCGTTTCTCGCTACCGATTGCAGGACTACACGTTGCTTCCATTAAAAGGTAATTAAATTACAGTTCGCTATCGATTGCGAGAGACTCGGGGAGACAGTGGGTCATGAGGTGACTATAGAAATCCTCGTGGAGCGCGCCTCCGCTGCTTAGCGTTCCTCCTGAGTTAACAATGCAAATGTTTCCGTGTCTGTTTTTCATCGACGTCATCAATGAAATTATACTTTGAGCGCCGAACGCACATCATTGAAAGTGTCATCGCTAATCAATAATTACATCATGCACGCGTGATAATATTTTCATCAATACTTACATCGATCTTTTGTAACTTTGTCTCGAATAATATTGTGACATAATTTTGGACGAATTAAATAATTAATAAATACACGCGATTTTTACAACGTGCTGTGCGTATTCTCGAAAAACTGGTATTGCGCGTCGAGAAACCAGAAAATTCGCGATAAAGGCAAGCCGTCGAAAGCTCGGGCGTGTACGATGCGAATCCGGAATCGCCATCGGAGTGTACACCGAGTCTCGATCTTGAGTGGCCATGGCGCGGAACAGCGCTCGATGGAGCGGAACTACCAGTCACCTGCTCGCTTCCGGCACGCCGCTGTGGTCGTCCTCCCGCCGCGCAGCATCTCACCTGACCCCTTCTGGACTATCCTCGGAACATCTCCACTGTTCTTGCGTCCGTCCTTATTTCTCCTTCACTCTCATTTCTTAGTTTCCGTCCCGCTTCTCTCGGGATCTGTTCTTCGAATGCACACGTCCGCGCGTTTGTACGTTTGCGCGTCGTGCTTTTGTGCGTATACGTATGTGTGTACACACACACACACACACAGTACAGCGTGTTTCAAAAATCCAACAAGCTCTCTTTACTTTAGCGACAACAAAACCTGAGAATTTTTTTCTTTCAAAATGTTAATTTTAAGAATATTAAAAAAAGTACGTCACACTCTTTTTTTGGATCGAAATTAAAACTGCGCGCTGCTTAAGCGGGTTGACAGAAAGAGAGTAACACGCTTAAATAACAACAGAAAATATTTCGCATTAATTTCAAGGTAAGCTTGTTTTCGAGAATTCACTTGCCAAGATATTAAATATAAAAACAGACAGTGATAAATGTGAAACCCTCCGTAGTGTGAGCAAAATTCAAGTAGATTTAAAATATTAAGATGCTTTTCCTTCTCCTTCACTAAAACGCCCTGTATCTGTGTATAATACGCGCATGTTCCTCGGTGGCTTCGCCGCTTGCCTGGGAACGCCGAGCATGACTAAGCGCTGTACGGTTGCTTCGAATCCGAACTGGACGACCGGATCGAGCGATCGTCGGCGGCCGATGGTCGGCCGGTTAATCGGGGCACATTTACACACAGAGAAGAAGAGAAGAGAATCGCGTAGCTGTGATTGCTCGCAGACTCGAGACGGCACGTTTCGACGAACGTCACTTTTCTTACGCGCGTTTCGACCGACGCGCGTTTCTCTTCTCTTTCTCTCCTAGCAACAGGAAATTAAGCAAATCCAGCATCCTTAACAAGATCCGCATTGTGTCTTCGATGTCCTATCGAGCGAGATTTCCATCTTACCATCACGTTTGATTGACAGAATCTATTTGCTTCCGTAGATCCGCGATCACGCTACTAATCGCGTTACTAATCAATCGTGTTACTTGCTCGGTTCCCCAGTTGTGCATCCGCACAATTAACTCATACGGTAATTAGAAAATTAGTAGACAGATTTTTCGCGTTGATTTAGTTGGAAAGTAAAGCGCGATGAGAGAACCGCAGGCAACGGCTTTTCTTTAAGTTACATCGGATGTTTGTCTCAGCTGATGCCGCTCGACGACTCGTAGCGTTCGTCGGAATTATCACGGCGGAGTAGTAAGAATCTACCGGTGTTTGGGCCGGCGGTCTTCAATTAGCGGATTTAAATCGAGGATTTAGAAGAGAAGAGCGGGAAAGGGGTTAAGCTAAGAAATGATCTCGTTTAAAGTTTCGGTCTCGCCAGTACTAATCTGGAGCTGAGGCTTAACGACTAACCTCCGATCCTCCTTCTACCTTCCGACCACCACCCACGACCACCGCACCATCACCACCCACGTAAATGCACCCGCATACACACGCAAGCGTACGTGGTGGAAAATCAGGAGCCGAGGTTGGTATGCACTTATCATCAGCTGGTCCTTCACGATCCGACGATCCGAACTCTCTCTCCACGAAGAGCTCCGTGCCCCGTCCCCACGTCGTCATCGACGATAAGTCGATCGTGCAAAAGCGATCGCGCGTGCGCTCTTTCGTCGAAGGCGGATAATGACGTCGAACTTTCGAACCTACTGTTATTACCGTTACCGCGGAATGCCTCTCGCGCTCTTACGATTATTACCGAAGAAACGTTTCTCGGATCACCAGCGCACACGCTCGCGGGAAACTTTCATGCGAGGCCCGGACACTCGCGCGCAGAAATATGCCAAATATGATGTGTGTTCGCAGTCTTTGAAAAAGAGATTACATATACACGACTTTTGTCGCTTGTGCGATGATTGTAAGAACAATTGTTTATACAAAAAAAAAAAAACATACATAGTCACATAAATTATAAAAATAAATTCAAACTTCTCTCTCTTATGTTAATCATTGTTCGCAGGATCGTATAAGAATTCTTACTTGCTTATAACCCCGATTCGTATTTCTGATTCATGCGCGAGCTCCTCGTTTTGCAGAAAATAATGAGGCGCGAGAACATCGCTATCGTTAGCTGCGACGCTCATTCTTTCCCAGCGGCCACGCTCGGAGCGCATAACACTGCAACATTATCGTCGCGGGCATATTTTTTTTTATTTTTTTTTATAGGCAGGTGTCTCTCGCGTTCCATTCAGAAAATCACGGTTCCGGGAATATACATCGGTCGGCGGAAATTTCGCCGATATCCGCGTTACAAGACACGCGACATACAGTCGACTCGCGCTCGACTCTAATCACGTAAAATCAATTAACGGCATTACGAACGTCGCGTACATAAAAGCGAGAGCTCGCTTGCTTCGCGATTCGTCAACGGAAATCTGATACATAAGTAAAGCTCGCGTCGTATCGTTTATTCCGTCCCTCTCTCGCCCCGAAGAAGAGGGAACGACGTAACCTGCTTTTCCTGGAATAACCGAGCCGATTTTTATTGTTCCAAAACATGTCATTTACGAACGCGGTGGCGCTATTATTGTTTGTCGAATGAGATAAACGTGGGAATAATTATTTTACGCATCCGGTTGGGGATATGCGCGACCGTGCAAAATGCGCCGCGCTACGCAATAAATACTTTATCGCAGTCACAACTGCCAGTCAATCTCGCAACCGCGCGATTGTCTCATCATCGTTGAATGCGAGTTTCATAACAGATTCTTCTTTGGCAATTTCAAAATCGAATTTTCGCGCGGCGAACATTTTCGGAAAAGAAGCTAATCGGTTGAGAAATATCTAGCTAATGAGTATATCTAATAAAAAGAAAGCTTTTGCGAGCAATTTATTTATAGATTAAATACGTAGATATGAGATGTAACCGTCGTAAAAAATATAGACGATTAGCGAGTTTGGCTTCGCAATGTTTCTTCGTACGTGAAGGCACATGTGTGCAACAACTGAAGGAAACGCTGCGTTTCGCTTCGGGAGAAGGGCCCATTACACGGCCATAAAACTCGGGTTAGGCCTCATGCACTGTTATACGCATCCCGTGCAACTGGTTGAAAAAAGTTGAAGAAGAAACCACATTCTGCCCACGACACTCGCATACCTGTGTGCAGGATTCTCGAGTGTCTATTGGTTCAGTCAGTGCGAAAGGTGTCGTTTACGAATTGACTGAAAAAATTCTTTTCAAAAGAAGCCAAGAAGAAAGAGTCGAGACAAGGCGCGAGAGACGAGTAATAATCAAAAACGAATTTATTTTTACAAATAATCGCGCGAGGTAGCAAAAAGTTAATACACGAGTTCAAAACTGTTTTTCTTGAAAAACAAAAAAGTATTAAAAACTTTTCTTGAAAAAACAATTCACTTTCTTAAAAAAAAAAATGTTAATGTAGTTATAAATTGTTTACAAAAAAATCCCCAAAAACTAGTAACAAAGAAATAACAAGAGGGAATAAGAAAACAGTTTTCCTCTTGCGATAGATCGTGAATAATTACAGCGCCATGATTACAGTGCCGCACTCGCAGAAAGAAAGCCAGAAGTCGTTACGGTAATCACCATAATGTTACAAAAAAAAAAAAAAAGTTACATACACTCGTCGATGCGTGATGGATGGTTTTTTCACCGCGAAGAAAACCGAGTCCGATGTAGCAGTTTCGACCACAATAAACCTACACATGCAGCTGAGAGAGTGTGTGTTCTATCAATCGGTCGCCGCGCAAAAATCCATGTACGTCTAAAGAGCGTAGCAAATTTATTGCGCACAATGTGGCGCTTTATGGCCGCGGTAAGAAACTCATGACCTTTGTCGGTGGCGCAAGAAATATATATCTTTTCCGAGAGATCCATACATACAGGAAATACGAGACGATAAAATTTTATACATTTCGTGTGTGCAAGCGCGACGAGTGAGACAATCGACGGAAAACGTTGCGCGAAACAAATTCAGCGGAAAGTGAGAAAGAGAGAGAGAGAGAGAGAGAGAGAGAGAGAGAGAACCGAATTGTTCAGATTGAATGAGAAAAAGACGAGTCTAAAAGAAGCGACGAGGAATGGAATTTTTGCGGGAACAAACTATGAAAAATAAAGATTGACCTACAAAATCAACACGATAAAATTATGTAATCTGTATGAGGAATGTTCGCGCGTACAAATTCGTGGCACAATAATATAAATCTAACAAGAATGTTCGCGCGACCGATACTTCGCGCGAATTGTTGAGAGACGAGTTCGGTGTTGCACGCTTTCCGAGAATCTATTACATCGAAAATGAGAGAAAAGCATACGCGCGCTCCAGTGAATTTATTGCGGCTGACGCGATCGCGCTAAGTAGCGCGCATAAAAAAGCTATAAAACGTTGTAAGTGCCACCCGAGATTGGCAAATGTATAAAGAAAAGCAATGGAAAATTGTATAATGTTCGAAATCACGAAGAAAGAATACGAAGAGCGTGAAGAGTGCGCGTTGCGATAATAATCGATTTCTCGGGGATGATGATGCTATCTATATATATTTTATAATGAGAAGCGCGCGAGGACGAGAAGGATAAATCGTGGTGTCAGATATTGTGTTACTAATTCAGCAACCTTTGAAACGTATCTATTCATCACCGGCCATCAGGTGCACTCGCACACACGCATATATACATGGCCGAACTAAATTTCGAAAATCTTAACTTTTCTATTAAACAAGTCAAATAAATGTGTTTCCTATTTAACGAGTTCACAAGTTTGACGTTTTAAATTACTGAACAAATCAAACACCTCCAGTAAGTAATTATTAAACATTTCTTTGACACTAGAGCCGCCGCGGATATATTTTTGTGCGTAAAATAATTTACGCACGAGAGTCAAAACGTAGACGAATCTTCAGATTTGAGGGAGAGGTAAATTATTTTACACACTGACACCTGCGATATGTGACTCTATTGTGTCAGACAAGTTTCTATTCTCAAACATTTTAGACTCGGAACGGTATAAGTTCCACTAGGATTCTACCGCAAACTCTGAGGAATAGAAAGAAAACACCGAATGCATTTGTAGAAAGGAACAAAACGAGCGAGCGGCACGAGAGCAAGACGAGGATGCTCGAGTAAACGACGGACACGGTGGTGTGAAGATAGAATATGGAGCCGATGTGGGAACGAAGAAGAGAAGAGCTTGTGCGGGGATAACAATGCGAGCGATAGAGAGTTGAACCGGAAGCGGAGTCAATGACTGGGAGGCTCGAGTTAAGTTCGTTCTAAGTGACAAGAAAGCCCGACGATTCGCGTTTATGTACGCCCTCGCGCGTATCAACGCGGTCGCGCATGATCGTTATTGAACGAGCTGTGAAAATCATGTGCGAGAGATTCCGTAGGCGAAGTGAAGGGGAAGCGTGTCGATCCGTAAGGCAGACGTCTATAATTTTAAGTGGCTTTTGCGAACGATGTTGTAGCATAAAATAGACACGTGATATTTAAATTACATATACGAGAGACAAATAGAAATTCTTTTTACAAGTTTTGCATATTAAAATATTAATGTCTCTCTTTCTTCTATTATTTCGTAGTTTTTCTCATTGTTTGAATGTATGTTTTTTTATGACGCAATAAATGTTTTAATATGTTAGATAGAAATAGTTGTAAGTAGCGAGAGACGGTTTTTTTTTTTTTTTTTTTTTTTTTAACGTTTGTATCTCGGAACATTAAGCGACGATTTTCTTCGCGTCAAGCGAACGAAGACGTCGAAGACGACAGGCTCCTGTGTCGCTTTTTTTTTCGTGTCCACGCTTCTTAAGATCCGATACCTCGGACGGATCGCAGGCCAAGCGGGAGCTAGTCGATGTCCGGAGTTCCGCGCTTCCCACACTCGGCTCGCACGACCTCACATTAACTTCATTCGTAGCCCGGACCACGCCGAGATGCGCGACTGATGCGTGTCGAGGAGATAGAAGCCCGGGAAGGAGGCAGGGATGAGGGAGTAAACCATGCCGGAGTATATTACGAGAATCGATCGACTTCCCTCCGGCATCTTCCCTTTTTTCTTCTTCTTACTCGGCTTCTTCTCGGGCGCTCCTCTTTTTAACTCACGTCTCCCGCTGAATGAATGCGGCTCGCCGTGTGAGCTTCTTCCGTACGCCGCTCTTTGCTGCTATTCCACAGTTGATCTCGCGTAGGTAAGAATCTTTAACGCGATTACGAAGTTTATCTCTGAACTTGATAAAGCGACTTCACAAAGTATAAAGAGAGAGAGAGAGAGAGAGAGAGAGAAAATTCGCGATATATATATAAATTATAATATTATATAATTTTGCGATTTAGAAAAAGTCAAATAGTAAATTGTGAGAAAACGTAAGTATTTTCTGCAATTTTTTGTAAAACCTTGCATATTGTTACACAAATTCGTCTTAATTTTAAAGTTAAGTTTCACAATCTATCTTGGCAAATCATATACGGACGAAATGCTTCAATTCTGCGATTTCTTATTGTTCTAATTTCTTACTATACAAACAGAAAAGGCTTTGATTTTCAACCGTGGGCATTAAAAATCTTCAGACGATCTTTCTCGGATTAACAACTCAAGCGCCGATGAAAATTACGGACATTTTATGCCGATGGTCTACGATTAAGTAAATAAATTTATGTTTTCCCTCGAGCGCGTTGTTATAACACAACTGTGTTTAATGTGGTCTGAGAATCTTCGCGTTTTCAATATTGTCATTCATGCGAGACGATAATGATAACTGTAAATCCGATCGTCGTCAAGATGAAGCTATCGAGCAGCGCTTTTTCCCACGAAAAGACGCGCCGTGACATCGCGCGATCTCTCTCCGAGACACAAGTGTGTGGTGGTATCCACATGGAAACTCACATGTATGTATGTCCGCAGGTGTGAAATTACTCGCTTTCGTCGCGCGTCCTTTTCCTTTTTTTGTTCGTCTAACCAGCGATTTTACAGTCCGCATGCGTCTCTTGGCCCAGCACGCCTACGTGGTAAACGTGACGGATACCCACCGCGGCGACGATGACGACCGTCGCTCATTCCCGGCTGTTAGTCCACGAGAATGTAGAGTAAAAAGCGCCGATATAGACGTACACGAGAGAGCGGGGCGAGGCTACTTTTTCCTGCTTCTCTCGTTGGGTACCGCCCACGAACACGCCGCTGTCCACCTACGGCGACTCATTCGAACCCTTTCCCTCGCAGGAGACTAATTAGAGAGGCAAATGGAGGGAGGAAAGCTATATCGCGATTTAATGAAAGAGCCGCCCTTTCCAAGGAAAGATAAACTCAACTATACGTAATAAATTCAGGTCTTATAGTCGAGAGTGAATTGTGACGATTTTACGGAAATGGGAGATCGTAACGTTCCGTGATTTTGCACGTCTCTCGAAATTATATATTTATCGCGTAAGAGAATTTTTTTTGTTTTCAAGAAATTTGTTATCTCAATTAAGACACTACGACACCGTTTGCTTTTTTTTTTTTTTTTTTTTTTTATATAATAATCCGCCTCTCTTTTTCCACGGTCCAACGATCAGTTTTCTCTTTTGTCGATCGATCGTCGTTGATGGTACACGGCACGAGACGGCACAGATCACCGAAAACTTACTACTCTCCCTCTTCCCGGAGCAGGAAAGCATTGGTTCGCGCGCTCGGAGAATAATTATGAAGGTGTCGCGAACGGAGAGAGATCGGAAGATCGAGGCGTGAAATTAGCAATCATCCGCTCGCGGAGCACTTACTGGATAATAAAACGTGTGAGAATCGAGTTGCGGGTCTCATATCCTGCGAGAGTTTATCGGCGGAGAGAGACACACAAATTTAATATTTACATAGGATATGAAAAGTGTGGGTAAAAGATCGACGCGGTCCGAGGGGGGGGTGAGAAGAGGAAATAGAGATTAAGGGATTTCACGGAAGCCGACATCGAGTCCGCGGTTTCTGCGAGAGGAAACCAACGCGCGGCCGTTTCCGTCACTGTGCGTTTCCTTCTCTCGCTAGAGAAGGGTTAATCAATTCTCAGACCTTTTCTCCCATATGTCGGCTATCTAAATATCGAATCGACACGATAAAAGTATTTGTTCGCGCGTTTTTAGATCGCTTTTTGTGACACACAGAAGTAACGCAACAATATATTCTCCTCTCAACTTTTGATATATATTTCTTATATAAATAAACCTTGTTGTCTTTTATAAGACTTTGAATGATTTTCTGTAGTCTCTCGCAACAAATTATCGAACAGTTTAGCGATTTATTAGAGGTAGATCTCAAATAGAGAACAGTACTTTCATATATACAAGAAACAAGTCTTACCTCAAAGCTCATCGTCGGCGAAGACGATCGCGTCGACGCGTGAAATTCATCGATCGAGCGCGTCCACGATTTCCGTCGCGAAAACGTAATGGTATCATCCGGCCAAGGCGAAACGGGAGAAGACGCCGAGAAGAAGCGGTTGTACGCTTCTGCGAGGGCAGAACGAAAGAGAGAAGAAGCGAAAAGAAGGCTCGAAGGCAGAAGAGGACCAGTCGTACAGTGAAATTGTGATGACATAATTAGGGGCGATCGAAAGCGAGAAGCGCGGGAAGCGAGGGAAAGGGGGATGGGAAAGAAGGGGGAAGGGGAGGGTCGCTCGAACTGGAACTGCGATCGACTGAAACCACCGCCGCCGAACCATTCATTCCTCGACTCCTCGGCTGCGGTACCATTTGACCAGTTCATTCAGGGATTTAAGACTTTTCCTAGAGCTCGCCCCGTGGCTTTGTTACGTTCCTTCTTCTTTTTCATCTCTCACGGAGCCCGTTTCTTCGGACCCGTTCCTCCGCGCACCGCAGCCGCCGCCACCGCCGTCGATCCCCGCGAAACTCCGCGCGCCGCTCACGGTGTACTTACGCTATCCCCGGCGTCACGTGAGGGCAATTTTCTGCGCCGCTGACGGGTCGTGCAGAGATCAGAACTCTACGAACGCCTTCCAACATCCCCGCGCATCGCGTTTCACCATCTCGCGGCGGCTGCGGCGGCGGCGGCGTCTTCCCGGAACGGGATACCTTCTGGCCTGCTGATGTTCTTCTCTCTTTCGTGCTGATGTTCTTCTCTCTTTCGTCGGGGACGGGATCTTGTCGTTTTAATCGTGTTAACACGCTAAAAACTTTTTCTTTACTCCGTCGTTCCTTCGTGAATTCAACGCGCACGTCTCCGCTCTCGGCATAACGTTAAATATTGATTTCGCGCGTAGCGTTTATTTTTACGGCAGTTTCATTGACGAACAATCGGGAGAGTCGCGCGAGATGGAAATAAGCACGAGGAGAAGATTGCTTATTATAAGATCTTTATGCGGAATGGTTACAGCATCAGTCGGAACGAGATACAAATGTAAAGCGTATACACTTTTCGTGGCGTTGAAAAAGTTGACGTTGACGCAATAGGTTCCGCGCTTAACATGTTAATCACCTCCCGATGACGTTTTACAATTAACAGCGGTCGCTATTAGGCCCCCGCATGCTCAACGTGATATTTCCGTTATCGGACGTCGCATCGAAAAATATAATGCGAGCGGACGTTATCAGCCGCGTTAACGAGTTTCTCGCTGGTCATCGTCGAGACAGTCTCTCTCTCTCTCTCTCTCTCTCTTTCTCTCTTGCTTCGCGTTCCTATCTCTCGTCGTTGCGAAATTAAACACACGTTCTCACACGAGGCGAAGTGAATTAAGATCGCGACGCGATACTTGTTCCCTCTTATGCCGCGTCATTGATTTCACCGCGGGACGTTTCTACTTTGCTCTATGCCGCGTGGAATAGGTTTATGTCCTCGGCACAATGGCCGTCGTGGAACAATCGGCCATCGTTGCTACATGTCGAATCACGCGTGCACTCGAGCACGAGAGAGAAGAGCAGCGCACACATGGACCCGCTTCTTCGCCGCATCATTTCTCGATTTAATCGATATCGCAGCTCGTAGTCTATTCTTTCGCCCTTCTCTCCCTTCCCTCACTTGTCGTCGAGTTATTTTTCGAACCGTGTCACGTTACATCGCGTCGACGCTCGTTAACACGGAGCGTTGTTTAACACGTTTCGATCGCCACGTCATCCATGTAAGTTTCCGCGGGGGACAGAATCACCCGTTTGTAACGGTTACGGGTTTTTTTTTTTTGCTTCAACGACAAAAAAGATTTTATCAAGTTGTTCCTTCTTAAAAATACTCCTAACAGTAACATAAAATATACTAATTGTTAATACAATATAAATAAATAAAATTATATACAACAAATATCGCACACACACACATGCACACAAGCGAGATTCGAATACTATCCTGGCTTCAGCGCGGCAGTCAACATGTTAAAAAGACCGAAACTCAGGTTGACTGAAACTATGTCAGGATTGAGATCTGCTTTCAACCAAGTTGCGCGAAAGACTGATGCCAACTTTAATCGCGTTGTACATCGACGGAACCGACGACGCCGGATGTATCTAACTCGGCGTGTTGCTTCTATCTTACTTACGATTAGTTTAAAAACGTAAGTTATTGTTCTTTGTAAAATTACGATTTTCTTCTAGCATCGCTTCGCGTCTTCTGAGCGGAATATACGTGAGGAAATTAGTTTTTTAAACTTCTGCAGGGAGACTAAAAAGCTAGTTGTGTGTGTGTGTGTGTGTGTGAAAGTAAGATGTTGCACGACAATAAATGCGGTAATTTAAAATTGAATTTCGAATTATTTTATTTAGTAAAAATTATTTTGCACAACGTCCGGAATTGTTTGAGTTGTAAAAAACAGATTTCCGAAACACACAACAAACATAGGCGGGCAATTACGCCTACAAGTTCGGAACTCCAATGCAACGCTACGGTTCGCAAACTAAAAAAAAGGCACGCAAAGATCTTTACATATACGCACTTCAAACAGCCCGATCGTTATTTATACCGTATCTCGTCACATACTTGGAATTTTGTTTCACGCCATTTTCTAATGGTTTGTTTTTTTTTTTATTCGACTATAAGTACACAACGATAAACTCTCGACGCTCTCGAGCGCGCGGCAACAACGGCCGGGCGCTCTGGATGCCAAGAAGCATCGTACTTCGTAAACTTACACGCCCGCCTAAGCTCCGGCATCGCGCCGAGGCTGCAGGGACCTCCGGCATGTAATCACATCGTGAACAGCATTGTACGACAAATCGAATCAGATCCGAGATAGTGAGAGAGAGAGAGAAGAAGCGTGAAGAAACGAGCGAGAAAGCGCTCGCCGAAGATGAGGAGGTGCGAGAGGGTGAGCCTCGGAGAAGGAAAGAGGGCGCATAGTCGAAGTTGAAGAAACCCGGAGCGCGAGTAAAGGGGATGAGAAGAAGATGAAAAGAAGATGGAGAAAGAGAGACCAGAGTAAATGTAACCCGAGTGTATATATCGCACCGTGTGGAAGATATGGACACGTCACGCACGCACCTACACGCGCGCGCGCGCGGACACGCACGTCATGTACGACCGAGCGTGAGCGCGTACATATAAGATATCTCTTTGTCGGAGTCTTTATCGCGGTAATTCATTTAAGAAGAATTGCATGGGCGGCCGCAAAGGTCCTCCTAAGTCATGCTACGCGCGAGAGCACGGGCGTGCACACGCGGAGTGACGACGAGCAAACGTGAGCTCTCTCGGCTTTCGAAGAACGCTCACGCGGTGTATTTTCGGCCGCGATGATCGGGACCGGCCGATAACCGCGTGTTCAATTAACGCGCTATTTTCCAGCGGTAACTTATTCGCGGATTTATTTCTTATTGGAACGTCGAGAGAGAGAGAGAGAGAGAGAGAGAGAATGGGAAAGAAGATTCTTTTTTAATATGCTTGATGAATAACGTTCTAAAGATAAAAGAATTAAAATTTCAAGTTATTTTAGAGACGTTCTCTCGCCGCGATTTATTCTACGGTTTAAGAGAGACTTTGTCACATAACTGAGAAAAAAAATTCTATATTCGAGATTAAGATCGTCATTAGATTTTTTAGCTTAGCCACTTGTCATTATCGTCACTAGATTTTTAGTTCTGCCGCTTATTCGAAAACAAGCTTGTAGACTAGACAGAGACATTCCCGCTGATGATCGGGGCATGAATGGAGTTCAATCAATGGTTAATCATTACAGACAGCAGGTGTTATTAGCTTCTCCCTTTGCCTACCAATCAAAACGCGAGAGACGTGATCTGTACGCAGTGGATCGTGAAAACAGAGCGACGCGGACTTGTGATTGGGAGGACAAAATCGCTTCGGTCTCGATCTACATAAACTCGGGAGTGTTTTTTTTTTTTTTTTTTCGTTACAGATCGGGATATGTTCCGCAGAAGTAAGAGATGACAAGAGAAACGGAAGAGTGAGAGGATACGGCTGTCTGTGATGCGTTAAATTAAAGTTTAACTTCGAAGCAGCTGATGGCCGGCGCTGTCGATGGAGATGAAATTTCGTGATTCCCTCCGTCTCATCATTGAAGCGCGCACGCTTTTCAAATGATTCGCTTGATGAAGCAGCTCGGCAGATGCGAGCAAGTATTTTCGCGTACATTTTTTTCTCGATCCACGCGACACGAGAATTATCCGTCACATTATTCATTCGCTTTAATGATTAAATCAAAGATATCTCGCCATATATTCAATGGTAAATTCAGTTTCAATGGTGTTTCGCAGAAATCCAAATATTTCTGCGGAACGAACCGGTTTCTTTCTCTTTCTCGCCGTAATCGCGGGAGCGTAGCATCACCGCCGTATTAATCCGCCACTTTGATCGTAAAATTTACATTCGCGTACCTCCGGGCTCTTTCCGTATGCGTTCGCCATCTCGGCGAGTCCCATCCGCACTCCCTCCGGGGTCCTCCCGACCCTCGACGTGTCTTACAACCCTTTCCTTGCTTAAATCCAAATAAAGGTCGAGATTCTTGAGTCGGCGGGTCCTCCCCCCCTCTTACCCCTCTCGTCCACCCCCCGCCGGTCGAAGGCGCCGTTTCTCGAACCCTCTCGAATTGGAACCGCGCCTTTCCGTCTCTCTTCGTTGCGTTTGGTTTACAGACCTTTTTCTTCGTTCTCCCTTGTCGCCTCTTCCTCGTCGTATATTCCTCATCTTCGTCTCGCGGTCTCCTGTTTCCATGTCGCGACTCCCTCTTCGTCTCTGTCTCTCACGACTATCTAGATCACCCTCTCCAGATTCATCTCTCTCTCTCTCTCTCTCTCTCTTTCTTTCTTTCTCTTTCTCTCTCTCCTTTTCTCACTTAGCAATTGCTCTCTTTCTTTCACCTTTCGTCCTCTTCTCTCGATTCTCCCTTCTCGCTTGCCCAGCTTTTATCTCTCCCTCGCCTCGACTCGCTCGCTCTCCGGTAACGAGAGGAGAAACACCCTCGCTACTTTTAATCGACCCGCGCTTTCTTCTGCTTATACATACCTAGCCGGCTCTACCTCCCCCTTCCCCACTACCCACGCCTTCGTTCTCATCTCCATGTTTCTCCCCCGTGCCACCCTCCGACCATCTCCCGCGCACCCCCGCCGGGCCCCCGCGACCTCCCGCTTCTTACTTCTCATCTTTACCACCAACATCGTATATAAATACCTAAGGGCGTTGTCTTTGGTCTTTCGCGCGTTTCACTACGCTTGTCTCTCGAGCGTGTGTCTTTCTTCTTTCTTAAAAATTAATACCTAGGCTAGGAGAATTCGCGAAAAAAAAAAAAAAAACAGCGACTTGGAATCGACGACGTGAAAAGTCTTTGATTTTTCGTCTATCGGCCAATCGCGCGTCTCTCATTAGTCACAAAAGAGTTATTATTTACGATGTCACGAGGCGTCGTAAAGTTCATTCGCGAAAATTAATCTTTGAATAAAATCGTTAACTGTTGATTTAACGAAGGAGCTTTGTATAAAAATTGACGTTGCCGCGTAGTTCGCCGGAGACGAAAATAAGTAACATACAATAGAAGCGACCCAGGGGAAAATTAATCACCGAGTGGAATAATCGATCCTCATTAGTTCTTTGTGCAACGTCACGGTGCAGAGACATTCTCGATTCCGACTTTTATACTACACGAACAAAAAAGATGGAATGCGTGAAAACAGCGGCTGTTTCCCGAAACAGAAGAATTACGTAGATGTCAGACGGAATTGAGTTTAAACGACTTGTGTGTCCGAAACTAATCACCATCGAGTGCGGTTCGCGTTAGGTCCTAACGAGAGGACAATGCTGGGCTTTGTTCGAACCGGTGTGCAAGATACGCGCGCGCGCGTCTTCCTGCGCGCTCACGGCATCCTGCCACTTTCCCAAGTATCCGCGGGAGCTGGAAACGATTCCAATAGACAAAGAAGATTGAGTGCAGGTGCAGAGGACCAACGGGAAAAGGGGAGAGAAATGGCAGCTCGGCGTGTATGTAAGGATAGTTTCGCGGTTTATGGGCGATTACCATGGAGGCCGTAACGTCCTCTATGTACTACGTACGCACGTATACAGTACATGTGTAACAACGACGCGCAAGCCTTGCAAAGCCACACCAATGCATACACACACACACACATATACACGCCTGCACTTCGGGGCCGCTGGTCGGGCGCACGTGCGTGCGTGTCTCTCTCTCTCTCCCTCTCTTCTCTCTCTCTCTTTCTCTCTCTCCTCATAGCTGTTCACAGAGAAGACACACAGGAGAAGACGGTAGGGGGATACATCACCTTGCACCACACGGCCGGTACACTTCAAATACACTACGAGTCAGTCAGTTAACTCCGAGTCAGACCTTTCACTTCGTGGTCCAGAGAGCACGCCACGGCGCGCACGATGGTTCCCACAAGTGGAAGCCCTCCTCGCTGGCTGATCCGAGGTCCGATGCTACAGTTTGTTTCTTGTTTCCACGAAGGGCCGAGGTGGTGGGACGCAAGCGCGGGGCCAACAGGACTCTCCGGCGTGGAGAGCGCATCTACTGGCCCTCTCTCGTATCCGGAAGATCGCTCTTATTTTTGCACGGGCCCCCATCTCGAAGCTTCACGGTCAGCCTCGATCTGGCGTCGCGAGCGTTAAAGTAAATATATCTGTTAACATTTTTTTTTCTCGCTTAATTGCCAACTCTCGCTCGCTATATTCTCTCTCTCTCTCGCGCGCGCGCAAATTATTTATTATATGAAATTGTTTTTATTGATTTATTTTGTATATTTTGTATTTTGTATATTTATTTTGTATATTTTGTATATATTTAAATGTTGGATAGAAATGTGTGTACATATGATTTGTCGATTCCGGGAAATAAAATCGGGTCAAACAATACCAGTTAGATTGCAATATTGGATAATAAGTGACAAATTGCACTGATAATATACCACACGCCTACTCAGTACACCACGCTACCAGAGCTTGACTTATCTCGGTTATTACTTAGTGCACGTTAAGTTAATACCATAGTATTAAGTACATCTACCATGATACTTGTTAATGTTAGCGACAGAAGTTCAGATAGTGTGACCTCTCTCTTCTTCTTCTTCTCTCTCTCTCTCTCTCTCTCTCGATATTACGCGGCGGCGTTATTACTGGTAAATATCGATCTCGCGCGCGTCTGACACAATGGAGAACGCGGGATATATTAAATATCATTTACCAACGCCGCAACATAGACGTCTTAAATATTACCTATCTCAAATTTCGTTTGCAAAAACATATCGAGCATTTGTATTTTACTGTATTTTATGTCTAAGCAAGCAAGTGAAGATCACTAAGTCAATCACGATGTTGCTGTCGATATCTGCAACGTTTTGACCAATACATTCGTATATTTAACTTCCTGCAAATTAATTATAAATATTGTAATTATAAAAAAATCCCGGATATGCTTCGAATTCGCCGTGCGACAAAGAGACGCTTTTTTTTTTTTTTTTTTTTTTTTTTAATAAACAACAGACTCTCCTCTGCAACGAGGCAAATGCTTCAAAGACATTTAATATTCCGATTGTCGTTGAATTCGTTCTCGTCGAATTCGTTTCACACACAACCGCGGAAAGTAATGGTATCCACTACGCTTTGTTTCACCGCCCAATCAAAGCGAGCACCGGCGATACACTCTTCGATAAAAGATTGATTATCACCGCGATCATATCGATTTAATCTCTATTTGATGTCTCAAGCACGTTTCTGAAAGGAAAATACAACATCTCGAAAGAGCAATATAATACAAATTCTGATCACATGAGATGCAACAAAAAAATAAAAATAACAAATAAAACAAAAAAACTCTGATTGAACGAGAGATTATTCCACGAGACAATTCCAAGTCCAACTAAGTTTTAAGGTCGTTACGAGCATGTGCGGATGTACGTGTAAGTATATCTTTTTTGTGTTGCAATTTCTTTTTGTCGCGTTTGTTGCAATTTCGAGTTGCAATTTATCTTCAATAAATAAACAGAAAAAAAATCACACTTCGTTCCACTTTGTTGTTCGCTCATATAGTTAGGCGCGTGTAAGAGAACGCTTTGCACAATGCCACCTCCGGCACGGAATGTCGGGCCTCTCGTAGGGGGTTTTCGCCGAATCGGAGCAACAATATCGTGTTATCCATATCCCGCGCAACCTTCTTTGAAATGTGCAGCGAAACGCGTATATACACGTTACCGTGGCGCGTTCGTACGGCGCTCCGCAAAAACGTAATTGGCAGGCACTGAAGCTGTGATTATTCGAGTAGAATTTCACGGAATGGAGCTAAATGGGTTTGAGGAACAAACAATTTGCGCGGGGCAGCGCCGGCTGATTGCTCATAAAGCCGTGTAAGTACAAAGTATCGGTGGATGTTTGTTCTTTGGCGGACCCGATGCAATCACGACGCTGCACTTTTGATCCCCACGGCCGCACCGGTGCGCACGATGTATTGTTCCGTCCCGGCGCGTAAGACCCCTCTTCTCTCGTGTACGGATCGTTTCCCGGGCTGAAGGAAGGACCTCGGTGCAGCGTTCCGCAAAAAAAAGCGGATACCTAACTCTTCTCGGCGCTGCATCGGCGAGATGTTCCTCCTCCGTGTGTATTCCTCCTCTCGATGATTCCTTTTTTCTCTCTCTCTCTCTCTCTTTTTTTTTTGTTTTTGTTTTCGACGCGTTTTGCGGAAACGGTCTGGTTTCGCGCGTCGCGCGCGGTTAACGCGCGCGAGTTTCCTCTTCTCAGGGACGCGCGGGATATTTTTTTACCGCGTGCCGCGATGCCGAGTGCAACGCAATCGCCGACCATAAAAGCGACGACGGCGGCCGTCCAGAAATTTATTGCATCTTTTCCTTTTTGTTTTATGTAGATGTATATAACGAAGTATATATATGTGACATTAGCTATCGCGATATACACACACGTACTTGGCCTGTTTCACGTCATGCGTGACGAAAAGGTTATACGTATAAAAAAAAAAAAAAAAAAAAAAAACAGCCGCACGTATATTGTGTATAGAAATACAACTCGTAAACGAACAATCGTCGTAAAGGAAGAGCAACTCTTTCTCTCTCTCTATTTCTCCTCCGTCTTTTCGCTCGTCGCGTTATATATCTTATTCGTGACGAGCGACAACAATCTGAAGAAAGAATAAAACGGCAAGATTGTTCTAGCTCGATGATGAAACCGCGACCTGGACGCAATTAGATCAGCCATGGCAGTAAAAACGATCGTTCATTCGTCGGAAACAATTGAGCCATCAGCAAGATGAGTCGGTCTTTTCCTGAGGCTGGCTATCGGTACATCGTCGTTAATTCGCGCCGGATCGTTAAATCCTTTGCCGAGCAACAACGAATATCTCTGTGTATTTGCGATCGACACGCATAAAAATTATTGCAAAACCCATATAAAAAAATATATCTTATACACAAAACAAGTTTCGATAAAAAAAAAAAAAACAAGAGAAAAACTATGTAACAATATAGGTACAAAAATATTTTTAACATGTTATTAACACTGATGATTCATCAGTTGGAATTTATTGTACGTTGTGTGTGAGTGCGTGTGTGAGACAGAGAGATAAATTCTGCCGATATGCTGACTTCACGCAGCAGGAAGGAACTGTTATACGTTTCTCGATGACCGAAAGGCGTCGTCACCGGCGAAAATACCTGTTAACGCCGTGGAAACGCGCCGGATCGGAACGACGGGGAAGGGAAAGCCGTGGAAAAGAGAGGCGCGCTCTCGGGTGTTCTGGTGGCGCAGCTGGTGGGGGCGGGAACGGAAGAACGAAAGGAACCAGAAACGGAGAGACGAGAAAAGAGGAGCTGTCGCGCATTGAAGTCTCCGAAACGCGCGCCGGGGTGCTTTCTCGGTAAAAGCAAGTAACACGAACGAACGAACGAACGAACGAACAAACGAAACGAAGCGAGGCGTAGCATATTGTACGTAGAGAGAAGACGAGGAGATGGTCACCGGGTACTGATGAGAAGTCGAGGGGGGAAAAGAGGAAGAAGCAAGAAGAGCGGCAGATAAGAGAGGAAGGGAATGCAGGAGGCTGTGCGAAGCCGAGTAGATCGGGACCAAAGTCGAAGGCATCGAGCCATTGACCCGTGGAACGAGGGGGTAAGACGCGCGGGTAAAGAAGAAGAACATGTGCGGGGATACCACACCACCAACATGTAACAGCGTACGTGTAGCGAGTATGTAGATTCGAGCGCACGGTCCGTAACAAAGCGCATATACATATGTAACTTCGGCGCGCGTGCACGTAGCCGTAACAGATATTACAGTACAGATAGATCGAGAGCGATTAAGAAATCCGTGACGGGCATTGTGTGCCCGGGTTCTCTCTCTCTCTCGTTCTCTCATGACGCCCTCGTATCTGCGCCGCGCGCGCCAAAAAAAAAAAAAAAAAAAAAAGAAACATACCGGAGCCGAAGCGTTACTGAATTTGCTGTTCGGCGCGTGATTCGTATTATCGCACAATATAGAGAGATTCTGTTATCTCTACTACAATTATACATTTATCGCGATTTCAGATGTATATTCGCGGCATTCCCGATTTACGACTGAGAATTCGATCGCCGGGACAGCAAAAAGTACAATTGAAACTAAATCAGCGCAATGAAATTTAAGATTCCGTTAAATATAAAGACGCTTTGTGTGAATATCTAACAATAAGATTGAAATCTAATCACTCGGATTTTCCCTCAAGGGGGAAAATTTTCGAGAGCAAAATTTTACCGATTTATGCGTGTCGAAAATAAATATCGCGAGTCGTGTGGAAATAGATGAGCGACACACCTGTCGAATCTCTGCGATATTCTTGATCCCCGCGATTGGGTTCACCGGACATCGAGCGCGGGATAGATCGAGAGCGATTAAAGAACTTCGTGACGATGCACGATGTGTTTCCCTTTGGTCTCTCTCACGAAGAAGGCGGCATCGCATGTTCTTCCGCGGCATAATATGTCGGTTGTGTGGCGAGAGCACACGTGTGCGCGCACACACGTGCGCCTCGTGTGTATGTGTGTATATGTGTATATAGACACACGTGTGTGCGCGCACGCGGATGGACACGGCGAGGCTGCCGCGCGGTACCGATCTTCTTCGTGGCCGCCCAGGGTCATGCCCTACCCTCTCGCGCTACACAATAATCTTCCTCCTTCGTCGTGTGTGCTCTGGTATCTCAGCGAGAACGTTACCGCCCGCCCTCCTTTTTCTTCTCCTCTTCCCTTTTCCCCGCCCGCCAACCCTTTTGTCTCTTGATCGGTGTTGCGGCCCATGTATTTCGCCCTTCTTTTATCCGTCTCTTCGCTCTCTTCGTGAACCCCGGCGCCGTAGGTGTTCCCTCCGCGCTGTTTCTTCCGTTCGATGATTTGTTTGCCTACTTGATGCATCGTATAAATGCCTCCCCTTCGTATGTAATTTGATTGTTTTTACACGAAAATACGATTTTATCGAAACGATGCGTCAAAAGGAAGAGAAAGAGAATGAAAGAAAGATAATTCACAAAATCTGACGTATATCAACCGCGCTGGCCGATTGGCTAAACGGCCTCGTTAATATTTTGTTGCATACCACTTTCACTCGTCGGCTCTTCGTGTTGCCATCGCGGCTTAACGAACGGTTTTCATTTCCATCTATTAAGCAAACCCTTTAATCAACATTTTTCCTCTATTATCTCCTCTTCTCGTGAAGAGCTCGTGCTTCGCGTCCGGCTGCTTCCGCGTTATTTTCAAAATTCGCTAATCGTCTGATTATACATCCTCTCGCAACCTGTTTGCGCACTGTTCGTAGAGCTTGCTTGATACTTTTTTTTTTTTTTTTGTTAAGATGGCATCTAACTTCTGAATTCTTACAGAACGGATGTAACGACTCGATAATAATGTAAATACGTCTATCGTAATCGATATTACTGAATTTAACCGTAGGATTTCTTACAGCGCCATAAATATACATGTATCGAATATCAATAAAACGCTACTACGATACTTTTGCGAGTAACAGAATTATTCAATCACCGTCCGATGTATGACCAATTCTCGACGGACCGCAACTTTTAATTCGATTTAGACGTTTCGATGAAATCCCTTCGATGAGCCAACGAAGTTTCCAAACTCTCACAAAATTTAGAACAATTTTGCGTGTGATATATCCACAGAGAGATTTTACACGCGATTTTTTTATAAATTTTCACAAACAGAGATTGACGACTGTCGTTGATGCAATTCCGCATTTTCCATTTCTAAGAGTGTGACATTACATGTTCAAAGAACTGTCACTGTTTTGGCACAAAGTGCCTGTTACAGTGTCTTGTAGATTTTTTGATCTTTCCTAGACAGGGGGACTTCCAATTTCCGTCTTCGGTCTTTGAACTATCCTGTTGATCTTTTGTCTCTCTTTCTTCTTCTGTGTATTATCTCGCATATCGTCTTTCCTTTGTCTTTAGTTATTGTAATTAAAAAAATACTTCTTGTCATTTTCGCTGTTTTCAGGAAAACTATTCTGATTTGAAGAGTCAAAGCAATCGAATTTGTTTTCAATATTTTTGTGAAATACGCTGCTGACATATCAAAATCGTGTTTTTAAGAGAGACATATGTCATCGATAGTAGTCTATTTCGTTGTAAGATAAAGTGCACAAACCCATTACACGTTCATTTGCGCGCGTGTTTACAAAAGAAGACAATGCTAAACCACACAAACATAAAAAATAAAAAAGAACAAATAGCAAAAGATAAGGACATCGCGCAGTTTGCGGGTCGCGCTAAATGGAATCGCGCGCGGAATCGCGCGGGCGGCGAATGAGAAGAAGCGAAAGGGGGATTCGGGAGGAAAGGAGGAAAGGAAGAAGGCCCATTTGGTTTCGCGGAGACGGCCTTAAGGCTTCAAACGAAAAGCAGTTAGGTCGTCACGCGTTGCGGTTTAGCAGATTCGCGGCATTCGCGGCGGAAATTGAGCGGGTTTAAGTGATGGGTGGAATAGAACGAAGTTGATAGAGTGTGATGACAGTGAAGCGCTAGAAATGTAAAATCAACGCTCGAGTAATACACGGGTAACGGATGAGAGAAGCAGAGAGACGACGCGTAAGGCGTGTTTGATGAAGAAAGATTATCTCGACGTATTTTCATCAAAGTCGAATCCTAACACAAACGTTCTTTTTTTTTTTTCTATAATTTCTGCGACATATCGAATCGCAATTTCATTCTCGTGCCTCGCTCACAAACGTGCCGCTGAATGCGCGCGCAATTTTAACGCACATTTCGCACGTGTCGCGTGTGTCACGGGTTTTCAGAAATAACGAAACGCATTTTTATCGATAAAAAAATGCGAGGGTGAGAACACGGGCCAGAAGTCTTTAATGAAAAATTAAGAGAGAAAATGCGTTCGCGACCGCAATGTCTCGGGACTATCTGTCTCGGGGTAAACCGGGTCCGGTGAAGGGGAGAGAAAAAGCGGCAGAAAAAAAATCGAGAGATTCGCAAAAGCAGAAATAGCGGGAGCGGATAGCACAGAAGCATCAAGCGCTGCGGTGCAGCGAAAGGAGACGCAACTTGGGCTGGCGCCCAAGAGACACACAGGTGGGCGTGGCGCCTATCCCTACGCGGCGCGCACCGGGTCGCCGCGATATGAAATTATATACGGAGGCTCTCTCCGCGGTAGACGGAGTATATTCCTCTTTCTTTCTCTCCCTCTCCCTCCCCGAATCGTCCTCGCTCGCGTACACACCGCTATATTCCGGTTGCAGTCCGCGGCAGCGCATGGCGCGGCGGTACGAATAAATAAGAAAAGCTCTCTCTCTCTCTCAAGAGCGCGCGCGCTTGTTCCGTCACGAGCTGCGGTCGACAGGACGGACGCCGCCGTCTCATCTCGGCGGCGGCCAATCAGGCTCGTAATCACTGAGCTCTCCTTCAACGTCCGTTGTTCAGCGTCCGGCGACTTAGGCCCGTATCTACTGGCCTTAACGCGCCGCGGTGACGACCGGTGGCGGCGGCCACGAAGAGGACACCCTCTTCCGCCCTCTGCAGAGAAGACCTCGCCTCTGTTCTCTTATCCTTCTGTCCCTTTTTCAATGTGTCTTTTCTTTTTGCGTGACCGCTCGCCACTCACTCGCCACCAGTTGTTGACCTGCCCAACGCTAAGTAAACACGGATTTACGATACAATTAGTATTTAAGTCTACGATCGACGAACAAGTCTCAATTACTGTGTATTGAATAGAACTTGAGTTGAACAATATACGTAACGTTAATCCCGCTTCTTCGTGGCGCATTTTACCCTATGCATGAAAACGTATTTGTAGATACGAAGAGTATGTTCTCTCTGTTGCGCGGACTGATGGACAGTGAATCTTCAAACGTGGGAAGGAATTTTGCGAGAGACTAGATAGACTGCACTTGGCTGGGTAATTTTAGTCTTTAACTTGTCTTTAAACGTACTTGACAGACGCCGCGCCTTCTGCCCTCTGTTAGGGAAAGGCGACCATGCCTTCGATCGACACGCAAGTTCTATGTCACGGTCGGCGTCTGACAAGAACAAACCGCGTGGGCACAATTGTCGGAAAATCTCTCCCGATTTTTCAATGACATTTAAGTCGCGAAAAAAAAAAAAAAAAAAAATAAAAAAAAAAAAAAAAAACAAACTACAATCAAAAGAAGAATGACTGATAAAAAAGAGAGAGAAAAAGATAAGTGACAAATTGTCGCAAAAAAGAAAAATAACTAATCAATCTCATGTAATTCGTGAAAACGGACCGTGGAATAAAGTCCGTCAGAAAAAGTATTCTCGCAAAAACCTTATTACATCGTCGACCGCACTCTCGCTCGCGTTCACACCTCTCTCTCTTTTTTTTTTTTTTTTTTTTAAGCATTCATCTGTTATCTACAAGTCGATCGATCGCGCGGAGGAGCTGCCGGTCAATGTGCTTTCGAAAGTCGATTGTGAGAAGATACTAATGAGGCGTTTGACTCTCGGAGCAAACGTTTCGCATCCTTTGCGACGACTCTCCATACGAGCAAGCATTACTTCATGGTTGACGTGCCATACAATCCCGGGGAGGAAGGCGACAATTAAGGCACTGCGCCTCTCTCTGCTTGTTTGCCACTTGCGAATGTTTAGTACGTTCGCAGATAATGCCGTTACACCTTTCGAAAGAGGCTCACCTATTGTGACGCGGCATGCGTGTGACGGAAGGAAAAGAGCACGCCGGGGAGATACGTCCGTGAGCAACGATGGGCGAGGGGACGAGGGGGAGGGAAGAAAAAAAAACAATAGAGGAAGACGCAATCTGCATGTGCACGGTGCCAATCCCTTGTTTTACGAGGCGAAACACATTTTGCTAAATAGTTCAGACGTAATCTCCCGTGCGAGAATTCGCGAAAATCTCTTCCTTATACGAAACAAAAACGTTCCCTGGAACTTTGACGCAATATGCTATTCTATGCCGGCAAAACCCACGTGTGACGATGAAATTTAGTTTTTACTGTCGAAGGTTTAAATCAGCAGCAATGCAGCAACACGATTGTAGCAATGCAGCAGCACTTTGCTGCTGATTTATTCCTCGGCAATAAAATAGAATCACACGTCACATATAAATTAAATAAAACGATTGCGGCGCAAATGCTGTAAATTCCACTAAAAAAATATTATATGTGAGCTTTGACACATGTAAGATCACACGTGAACGATTTATTGAACTTTCAATATCCCGTCCCTTTCTTTCGGTGACATAATTCTCTAAGAATCGACAGGTTTATTAATTAGCTCAAAATTAACGATGCCGCGCGAAATGCAAAGACGCAATTCGTGCCGCGCGGATACAATAAACAACAAAGCAAAACCCTCGACCACCACGTGCGCGTTCACGTACTCGAATAATTCATTGTTGGCAAAGATACCGAGTTGCAAATAACAGGGGAACCCGGCGGGTCTAAAGTAATTTAAATCAAGTCGATACGTGCATTACCATCCCGTATATATAGCGCCCGTGGATATAGTATATATGCCTCGACTTGTGGTACGACTCGGTGGTCGCGGCAAACCTTCGTTCAATTTGCGATGTTACAGATGAAGATCTTGCGTTACCCCTTCCACGTTTCCCGCCTGCCCCCGCCGATTGCTCTCCGATGCCTCTCGCTTCGGTCGATTCCATCGGCCGCGTGAGAAAACGCATCGCGGATAATACGTGACACGTGGTTTCGTATCCGACTACACTCGAACGGTGCAATTCGATCAGGAGCTACATGCGGTGGCACTGTCGCGGTCAATGCGATTGTGAGATTGCATTCCGGCGTGTATGTAATTCGATATTTCTTGATGATAGATTTGTTGTTTTTTACTCTACGAGTTATTGCTGAAATTCGATTCTAAAATAAAATATCGCACAATTTTTGTGCCAAACTAATGATATAAAAAGAAGATATAATATAAAAAAAAAAAAAACATTTTTTATAGTTTGCACACACACACATAAGCGCTCAACAGCGCTATAAAAAAACGTTCGATTAAATCCGCGATGTCCTCGGGTGCGGAATATTACAAAGCGTGTACGACAAGACGCGCGCGCAAGAAGAAGAGTCTTTCACAATCAAGAAGAGTCCTCCTCCGCTATTGCAGGCAACAAAAAAGTTATTGCAGTGTAGTGCAAGGGCCACCAAGAATCTCTGAAGAGTTCAACGCAACTTGTACAAAGTTAAAATCTGTGTGGAACGCGGCACGACTTCATGTAATTTTTATCGTCACTCTCGTGAAGAGGAAGAGACGAAAGTGGGCGATTGCGAAGGGCGGGAGAAAGAAGAGAGCGCGAAAAGGGTTTGGTCGTCGCGCATCGAGGGAAAAAAAAAACGAAGAACGTTGCGCGGCTCGTAAGTTTTGTCTTGGCAGTCGCACGATGCATGATTTACACTGCGAAGCATCACGATTGTTCCGGCAATAATTCTCTTTATCATCTGCTCGCGCGAGATGCTTAGATGTCGATAGCTCGTTGGCCAATGGAGAAGCCATTATAGAGATAATAACTCGCGACTGCCGAGAGAAGAGAAATTTGCGCACTTTTTCTCTCTCTCTCTCTCTCTTTCTTTTTCTCTCTTACTTATTGAATTCTTAAGTACAGATATTTATTATTTTCATGCTGAGAAAGAAAGAGAGAGCATGATCGAGCACATAATACCGACGCGTTTGATTTAATCTCGCGGATAATATTTCTAAAAGGAATCGATGCGTAACGGCAAAACATATGGCTCGCTCCTAACTAATTATCGAAAATCACGCGAGTGTTTCCGCCCTGTGTAATAATTTTTGTCGTCACCTCGCGCATTGAGGACGGAACGATGATACGGTCGGATAAGGGATTTTTAACGGCGTGCAAAGGCGAATTCTCGCCGACCGAATGAGAACGGCAGTGTGTGAGATCGTTGTGGTAACCAAACGCCTCGCGCTCATCGCTGGAAGTTCGTAGCGCGCGGGACAAGATGTATGTATAACGTGAGCGTGTATGTCACGAGCAGTCACGATCGCGGACACGGCCTCATCTTTCTCCCGCGGCCCGCCCTCCGTGTATATACAGGGCTGCCTTAACCATCAAGCCAAATGTACTGTAATCACTGGGCGCGCCGAGCCGATTTGTCGATTAAAAATATTTTACTAAGATTCGCGTATCTCAATTCGCGTTTTATTAAAAAGAAAGAGATACTAATCACTCTCCGAATTACTCTCTATCTCCGACAGATTCATCATAATATTTCGTCTATTTTATTGTATTTAGAGAGATTTTTGCAACAAAATTATTTGCCAACAACCACGTTCGGTTTTGCGCGACCTTATCTTTCAATACTGATTGAACATCAAAAAGGACCTGCTATTTATGGATTTATTTTTTAATTACATGTTGCTGTCTCGTCGAAGCAATTTATAAACAATGACGCTATTCTGTCTCTTCGTTATTTTGTGATCTTCGCTGAATATGCACCCAGCCCTGACTCTCTTCAAGTCCGTGACTTATTGCGCGCGTACGTATTGCTACGTACACGCGAAACGCACGCACGGAGGATTGCATGCGAGAGGATTTTTAAGGTGTTACGTTACCCCGAGTCCACTTAAGCGAGCTATCGCGGATAAGAGCACCGGGTTGTGCACCGAGTTGTTGGCTACTAGGATGTGCGCTGCAACCGTGCAGTATTCTGGCCCGGCGTGCAAATAAAATCAGAATGGAGCTTCGGCGTGATATACATCCGGTAGACTCCGTAACCGTAGAGAAGAGAAATAGTCCGGATAATCGTGACGAGACGCTTAAACCATAACGGTATTAAAAATGGAGTAACTGTTTGCGTCGGAAGTGTAGTTGAGAATATATGATAATACATAAAGTTTCTTATATAGTATCGTCATAATTTCGAAACAGATAAAAGTATCGCCTTTTAAAGATGCCCATTAACCGTCATTTGATCATTTGTAAATGTCAGGCGCTAAAATCATTATTATTGTAATTTGGTTTTTTATTTATGCACGACAAGATTTTTATTTGCCTTGTACTAAGTTTAATTATTTTCTAATATAAAATATGTTTGAAACAAATTGAACTATCCGAATTTGATAAATTCGCTGGATAAAAAATATTGACGTTTCTGATACCGCACATGATTGTATCTCTGAGAATAAAAGAGTTACAAGAAAAGAAAGGAGAACACCGAAGTGCGAGAGGCCTCTAGATCGTGACCGCAAGTAAATACAAATAATATCAGCTCTCGAAAACCTGCTCTGACCATCTCTCGTAAATATGTGTGTGTATTATACACGTATATACGTGGTTTATGTA
>QVOB01020393.1:0-27858 GCA_014839585.1 Pseudomyrmex concolor | reverse complement strand
TGCAGCCTAATATTTATATGTGTATACATATGTAGCACACTCGCATATATACAATATGATAAAAATCTGAACAATTTACAACAAAACATATATATAGTTTTTCTTTTTTTTTATAAAATTTATATATAGTTCATATTTTAACTATATTTTCTTTTTTACTTGCAGGTAAAAACATTGAAACAACGAATAGCTTTATTGGAAGAAGAATCAATGGGCTACAAAGGGAGCATAGCACTTCAGTCTCAAAGTTCGGGAGCCAGTGAAACGTCATTATGACAGTCGAGTGATTAAATGGCAGAAAAAAAGGCACAATTCAAGCTTGATGATATAATTACCGTAATACCGTTTTTTTTTTTTTTCGTCACGAAGAAGCGAGATTGTGCAAAAAGGAGATTGAAAACTCACGTATTTTTGTACACACCGAATAGTTGGCCGAAAGTAAAAACTGCTTAGCTACTCGCTTTTGTAATTATATCATGGTATATAGTGCCGCTGTCCTAATGAGAATTAAAAAAAAATTGATTCAGAGCTATATATATATATATTGTGACGTTTTTCTGCACGGTGTCACGAAGAAAAAGAGGAGATTCGCTCTTAGCTCCGTCGTGGCTCCGCTCGCGGAGTCAGACACTCGGAAACCCTGCCGAATTCGCAAGATCATCGAGTCAAATTAAGTTTTTATGTGGGCGCCAGACACGCGTTCCGCGTGTCAAATTTTGGACGACTTGTTTAAGAATTCAGGCCGGCTAGCTCGGGACTGAACGGAGAGGGGCGGGGTGGAAATCGCAGTGGGTTAGGTTGCGTACAAATAAAATTAATACGAGATTTAAAATAATAAAATAATAATATATTCTTAAATGATGTGTGGTAACAGGAGACAGAGAAATACAATACAGAAAATATTGGTTATATCCGCGAGTTATTTCCGCGATAACGCAAAGGGGATTCTCTGCGGGAATCCGAATGCGGAACTCGGCTTTAAATAACTTGTAGTCGAATTTCGGCGTCGCGCGGGAACAATAGAAATTTCCCGCCGCGCTTTTTCTACACAGAGTTAGGGCTCGCGCCGCGAAAACAACTTGTGCGCGGGGTTTGCCTGTCTCAACACGCCGAGTCAACGACCGCGCGCTCGATCAGCTGTTTCGACAACAGCCGACTCAACTTGTTATTCCTGAGTTTCGTTCGCACGTGGATTTCGATAGCTTTTCTTCTCGCGATCGAGATGCTTTTCGCTACAATTCTCAGTCCGCGTAACGATCCGATAGCCCGGGAAGATGACGATAGCACCCCGCGACTTCTTCCGTACACGTAACGACCGAGGAAGCCCACGCTTCCGCACTCACCGATAACTCGAACGCGTGCCGATAGCGAGCGAATAGTATCAAGGCCGATAGCGTCGGACGCCTCCGCCGAAACACAAAAACCCTATGACCTGAGAGGCGACACGAATCTCTCTGACTCGACGCGGGATACAGCGAGTATGTTATTTCTGCCGCCCGGTTACACCCGCCTACCGTACCAGAATGATTCTTCCCTACGCGAGAATAATTAATTAGAGAAAGAGTAATCGAGACTCCTCGAGTCTCACGCGAAATAATCGGTGGGCCAGCGCCCTCGGGACGTCTTATAACAGAAAAAAAAAACAACAAATAGAAAAGAAAGCGGAACGGCGTAGAGCCGGTACTTCACCAGGGTGGTCCTTCCAAATCTCCTGCTCGCACCTCGGGCTCGCGTCCTCCACCGGGTTGCTCGCCCTCTGCCTCACTCGCTTGTCGCTCCTCCGCGCTCGTCCTTCTCGCTCTCCGTGTTTATCTCCGCTCGCACGTACTTACTCGCCCTTTCACGCAACAATCAGCCCCGCGGATACCACTAACTAAGCCACTCACACTTCGAAGAAAAACGGGTAGACAGACACTCTCTCGCGGGGGTGCGGCTCCTTTATACTCGCAATAGCGGGGGGGGGAGGGAGCAAGAGTCTCTCGGCCTATTAACGCGGCGAATTTTACCTGATAGCGGGGAATCGTGCGGTTAAATCTCGTCAACGGCTGTTTTGGCGGTCACCGTTTCCGTTGCTGACCGGTTCTTCGAGCAAGTTGATTCGAATTTTATTTTGTATTCGGATAACCAGTGGGTTTCCGAACACGATCTCCAGCTTCGGAGATGCGTTTTTGTGACGGGGCGGGCGAATGCGCCTGCAGGCGCCCTGCCACGTCACTATATATATATATATATGTGTATATGATATAGGCCTATGCAATGTGTGCAATATGTCGGATACACAAACGCAAGCAGCCTATTTAAAACAGATCCTTCAGCACGACGTAAAATTATAAATAATTTGTTAATTCGTAGAATATATCGCGCTATCGATTACAACAGTGATAACCTCCCGCGTGTACATATGTATATTATAGAAGCATTAAACCAAGTGTGATACATATTATAAATTACAGTAAAATAAAATGCTTTATTATGGGAATGTCCATATGATGCTTCTATCAATACCGTGATACTAAATACAATTGTTTTACGCATTTGTACATAATTTTAATTTTACATAGTCATACACACACATACACACAAATTCAATATTATAATTTATATCATAGACATATGTTTGTGCATTGTGCGGTCTATATGTATATGTCTATTATTTATATATATATTGTTTTCATTAATCGTTATTAATCCTAATGTTATATGTAATAATTTACTATTAAGTATCTGGATTTTCTTGCTGCTGCATCTGTAACGCCATAGAGTCTGTGGCACTTTTTTCCGGCACATCGGGTCCTTCTTCACCTGGCACATCGTTGATCTCCACAGCTTCCTTGTTTATTATCACTTTCTGTATTTCCTCTTCCAAATGTACACAAGCCTGTTCAATCTCGTAATTTTTAGAAACCAAACCGACCCATTGCGCTTCCAGAGCTCTCAGTTTGTCACCTCCTTGCGTCTGCATTGACTTTCTTTGCCAGTTAACTTCTTGAATCTTTTTCCTCAACATTTGCAGCTGTTTCTGAGCCTGGCCTACTAACTGAACCAACACCTCCAGGTAAGATTTCCAAGCTTCACAGCCATATTCCATCATCAGCTCCAAGTTACAGATTCTGAAATTGCACAGATGTAAAAAAATAATACAAAAAAAAAAAACGAAGAAAACTGCATCATCAGAACTTACCGAGTAGCCTGATGCTCCAATTGCGCGCTGCTGTTTTCTACACTCTCGGTCCACGCAGCTAAATCGTTCAACTTGCCAGAAGGAGGTGGTGGTAACTCGTAACGCTTCATACTGAGCACCTCCATCGGCAAACGATTCTGCATTCTCTCGAATTCATGTTTCATAACCTCTGTTTCAAACGCGGTTATATTAAGAGGTGGCAGATGTTCTAAATAATTCTTTGTAGGTCTGTAGCGACGTGTCTCTTCCTCAACCATCGCTAACGCCTGATAAACATAAAAATATACAAGATATTCATTCGATTTTCGCAAATTTAATCTCGCGTAATCATATTTTATTTAACATAAATTTGTATGTATTTACAGCTTCTCTAACGCCAGGTTCGTCATATCCTTGATCAATATATGGCAGCGCGTCGACAACCACTTCCCCAGCCATAATAAATTAAATTGTAAGTCTTAATTTTCGCCGATTTATGACAACAAACACTTGCCAATGTGTTGACAAAATCCGTCATTCATTCGAGTTATGCCGGAAAATTTCTTACTACGCGCCATCTAGCGAGAATAATAAGAAATATTTTTGTTATTATGGTACATAAGGTTTGTTCTTTTTCCATACACTGGCTGCACTAGTTCACAGTCTATCCTTTTTTATCTCTATTAGAAGGAAAAAGAAAGACTGTGAACTAGTGCAGCCAGTGTATGGTAAAAGAACAAACCTATACATATATACGTTACTTACCTTTAAATGGCGCGTGTTACGCTTTAATCAGCTGTTATTACAACGTTGTAATTGTGAACGGAGTGTACGATACTTATTTAATAAGTTTTTAATGAGATTGTGTTCGAGAGATTGTTTTAAATCTTGAATAGAAGTTAAACAGATTTCGAGATTTATCTTTCTGTTGTGCGAGTTTTAAAGAAACGCCATTTTACGTTGAAGTTGTATCAAATGTGTTGCTGTCGCACTTTGAAGTATACCAATAACTTTTAGGTCCAATTTTTTGTCTATTCATAGGACGATACATTTGTTTTCGTAACGATATTATGATCGCTATATTTAAGGTTTAGAAAGTAGAGTGCTATTTTAATCATACAACTGTGACATAGATAAGGTTAGTTGACAAACTCAAATAAATTTGTGGTCTATTTTTATTTAATGAAAGAAGAATATTGTGAAGTTTCTTACTAAAGTTTCTTAATTTTTAACTGAACAATTGTATCTTTAGCATAATAGAGATTAAAAAATTGGATCCAATCATGGCTATGCACACTGTACCACCTAAACGAAAGGAAATTTACAAGTATGAGGCTCCATGGCCTTTATATAGCATGAACTGGTCGGTAAGACCTGACAAAAGATTTCGTTTAGCACTGGGTAGCTTTGTCGAAGAGTATAACAACAAAGTACAAATTGTATCTCTGGATGAAGAAACTTCTGAGTTCAGTGCTAAAAGTACTTTTGATCATCCATATCCCACGACTAAAATCATGTGGATACCAGACAGCAAAGGTATTTGTTATTCATCAAGATTCTAATCTTTACTCTTTGCAAATGTAGTTTTACTTTTCTACTTTATATTCTTTGAATGTGTACTACTAGTTAAATAAATAATTCATTAGGCATGTTTCCTGATCTTCTTGCCACATCGGGAGATTATCTGAGAGTTTGGCGTGCTGCGGAGCCGGAGACTCGTCTGGAGTGTGTCCTGAATAACAATAAGAATTCTGATTTTTGCGCTCCACTCACGTCGTTCGATTGGAACGAGGTAGATCCAAATTTAATCGGTACTTCCAGCATCGATACAACCTGTACGATCTGGGGATTGGAAACTGGTCAGGTGTTGGGTAGAGTAAACATGGTTACTGGTCATGTGAAGACACAACTGATTGCACATGACAAAGAAGTGTATGACATTGCATTTAGTCGTGCTGGCGGTGGCCGGGACATGTTTGCGTCTGTGGGCGCTGATGGTTCCGTGAGGATGTTTGATTTACGGCATTTAGAGCATTCGACAATAATTTACGAGGATCCGCAGCACACTCCGCTGTTGCGATTGGCGTGGAACAAGCAAGATCCCAACTATCTTGCTACAGTGGCGATGGATGCATGCGAGGTCATTATCTTGGACGTTCGTGTACCTTGCACGCCGGTGGCAAGATTAAATAATCACAGGTTAATAATGAAATTATTAAAAAAAAATTATTATCTTTTTTTATATGTAACAAAGCTTATATATTTATTATATTTGTGTGTGTATATATGATTTGATATTTTAACATAGTTTCTTAGCTGTCGATTCAAGAATTTTTTTGATTAATGGTTACAGAGCCAGTGTTAACGGTATAGCCTGGGCTCCGCATTCGTCCTGTCACATTTGCACAGCCGGTGACGATCATCAAGCTTTAATCTGGGATATACAACAAATGCCTAGAGCGATAGAAGATCCCATACTCGCTTACACCGCTGCGGAAGGCGAGGTCAATCAAATTCAGTGGGGCGCCACACAGCCCGACTGGATAGCCATTTGTTACAACAAAGCGGCTGAGATTCTACGAGTGTAAAAGAAAAATTTTCTACCGCATAGAACATTTTCTAGTGAAATATTTAAGCAAATATTTCTGTCATTAACTTCCTAATTGGTCATAATACTTCCCGTAATTGAATACATGAATTCTGGAAAAAGAATTCAATTATAAGTGAGTAGGCTGTCTCGTAATATGTAAGAAAATTGTACATATGTTTATAGAAATATGATCTCTACGACTCGATAGGTTTTTGGATAAATTGTATCAGTAAGTAATTAGATGTTTTTCATGTAGTGTCTTTAACCCTTTGAGGCGCAGTGGAACCCGTATTTGTCTCATCTTTTATTACTTGGTTTTTGACGTTTTTGTTTACATGTAACTATAACAGCGATCCGAAAAGCAATTACAAATATTCACACAAAAATCCATTTATAGAAAAATTATACTTCTTCAAAGAGTCAAGAGTTAAGAATAGTAAGTAAACATCGAGACAATTTTACGAGCATTAGCAGCGACAATTGATGGTAACCATAGATTTTAGCATAAATTAGTTCTTACAATGTGATCGTATATTATTTGTGACTGTTTGCTGTATACTTTAAAATAGATGTTATTTGGTCTACATTTTATAAATGCACTATACTACTTTGACGATAATATTGTCATTAGCATCGGTGTCAAACTCTTTACTTAATTGACACATTTATGTTATGATCACTCCGTAAAATATTCATTGACAATATAATATTGTAGAATGAATTATGTGGAAAAAAAAAGAATATTCGAGTGGTAGTTCATCAGTTCCGGAAAGGTGTATGAATAATTACTAAAGATTTATAAAAACAACATACATATGTATTGTTATATAAGATATCGATGATTTACATGTAAGCGAACGATGTTATTTACAGTAATGATATATACTGTATGTGTGTGTGTGTGTGTGTATGAGTCCACAATTCAATCGATTAATACAAAAACACAATAGCGTCAACTTCCTCTCATCTTCATCTGACGTTGGTACATATATATATCATTGTTTTTTATACAAGAGTTTTTCTCTCTTATTTTTTTTAGTTCAATAAATATCACCAACTCTGATACAGAGTAATTATAGTTTTTATTATTTCTATAGAATGTAGCGGCGACCTGTTTATTTATAATCACACGAGTAGCCGATGCGTTAAATCCATATCTTAAAACCATTTATATTATATAAGCACACTACGGTTTTAACCGTAGATCTCGAGAAATACTTCTTTATACACCACAAAATTTTAACATGGCGTTTATTAATTTGTCATCATGTCAGCAAAAGAATTTCGCTTTGGCAAGAAATTGTGCCTTAAAAAGCTAGACATTGATACACATATATAACACATATATATTTATATAGAGCATATACCAATATCCTTAGAATGTCTACACAAATTTGTGCTAAATCAATACCTCTATTTCGCGTTTTAAACAACATTTAAATATAATCAGTTTTTTTCTCATATCAATGTCTCAATTTCTCATATCTTGAGACATAAGTTGTATGCACGCAGTTCTTTTTGCACTGCACACTTTCAACATAATAATAATCTACACAACAGTACTAACGATATTTTTATTGGCAGATCGTAGTTGCGAGAAAAGTTTTGGCAAACGTTTCTTTTCGTCTCGACTTGATTCTCTTCGCGAGTTTAAATAATAATGTTCCGAAGATAAGTCACTATGCGACTTGTGTGTCATGCAAACGAAGTAAGGTAAAAGTACCGATTACCGAACATGTCCCGGTATCCGGACAGAAATGCAAAATAAATTTCATTTATTTTGTATTCTAATTTTTAATGTAATTAAAAACAAAATTAATATCGAAGTATAAGTATTTATTAACATAAATTGAAATAATGATTATATAACATTAAAAATTAGTAGTTAAAAATGCACTTTTTTTTAAGTTGTCCGCTTACTGGGACATTTGCACATTTTCGTATTTTCATTAAAATAATTACACCTAACGTAATTTCAGAAATTTAATTGTTTGAGTTTTCAATAATTGATTGTATCATCTTGTAATAAAATCAAAAATTGTTTAATTTTATGATACTTTTACATGTTAAATCAGCAGATATTTGCCGCTATTCCTTAATCGTCCGGACATTACTGGGACATTTACCTTACATATATTTTCACTGAGTATTCACTCTACTTTAACATAGAATAAGCTCAGAGTAAAAGTTACTAGTAGTCAGAAAATTGAAGATCTTTCGTCTCGATAATTATTCCTCGAGATTTAAGCTTCAAGGCAGTTGCATAACTCGCTACTAACTCGTTCCAAATGACTTTTTTTTAATGGCAGGAAAAACCGCAATTTGCTAGATCAGAATTCTCCGATGCGTTCAGACTTGTTATCTTCGTACAAGACACGCGTTTGTTTCTTCAATTCAATTATAATATAAATAGCATGTTTTTGCAAATTAAAACCTACTTCCTTTCCGAAGACTTCTTCGGAGCTCTCTCAAGCGAATGAGTATACAGACTTTTTAATCAAAGTTCGATTATTTTACAGAACACATAATTTACTTGCTATGTAGTAAAGATGAAGAACTGTACACGCCATGGTGAGCATGTTTCCCATGGCAATGCACACGTGCACCTGACGGAACGCTTGATGGATCTTGAGATAATGCGGACAGTTCTTGAGCGGTCCGGGATTGTGACGACCGATCTCGTTGCCGACACCTGCCGCGCGTTCCAAGTTATTTTTCTGTACGATGAGCCGCAAAAGCGGAGGCGTCAGATAAAGACGTATCAGCAGCTCTAAGAAAAAGGCTCCGGACATCGCAATGACCTGCGCAATGACACAATATATAAGTATGTTTTTTATTAAATTTGGAAACAATAAAAAGATGACACACAAAAAATAAAGAAATAAAGAAAAGACACATTTTCAGATATTTTTTATTCAGTTAAATATTGTAATTTTTAAATGGTATATTTATTCAGTTAATATTTTTTACGTACTTGAGTGGCGATTTCCGTGTCCCACGTGTTCGTTGGATGATGCTTGACAAATATGAGGAGCGTGATAAGACTCAGACACGCGTTTATCGTGAAATATCTTGGAAACAGAACGCGCTGGACCTCACCGAACGCGTGCCGTGGCAATGCAAAGTATAAAGATAAACCTGCAAAAGTAGATTACGCAATATTATTAAAGAGAAAGTTAATTAACAGCAAAAAATAAATAATACATTTGACACTTATTCTTTATTACCTGATACGAAAGTCATCCAAATTTGGGCGCCGAAGTGTATGACGAAGGACGCGAGATAAATAAAGGATGTTGTCCTTGAGGTGAGATGGCCGGGAACTTGCACCCTCTCTTTCATCGGCACGAGAACCGATGTAACAAACAAGACTGCCGCGATCATGATCACATGAGCGGGCTGTGTAGTGTAAAACAGAATTCTGCAAAAAGAAAAGATAGTAATTATATTTGCTGCAATTTAATATCTCTCTGATCCTGAGAAATCTTATTTAATTTAAACTTAATCGATATCTTGAGAATTTTGTAAAGATTTTAGATTTTGTTTTTTCTCTAAAAACACAATTTCGAAAAAAATTATCTAACAAAGTTTTTCGGCGTAATATAACGCAATATAAACAAATGCAAATAAAGTTAAATAAATATATCAGAGATTTATCATCTCTCAATTGAAATTGCATAAATTCGGATAATTAAATTTTGACAATTCTCGAGTTTCACTTGTGTCTTCTCTTCTCATCTCTCTTCTTGTGTCATCATCTCAAACGTAGAAATTAATTTGATAACTCAAGTGAGATGACATAGTGTCAGTGGTCAAATCGATAACTGAGCGGGTCAAATTTCTGTCCCTCGCATCTTTTTTGTCAGATAATTTGCGACGCGTCAAATCTCAACTCGCGAATTTGGATGTGTCAAAGTCAAATAAATTTAACAAGGTTGAAAGCGTTTGGAAACGCTCTACTTGCCAAGCTGTCATTGCTAGCAATCATGACTAATGTTGACATAGATTACTCCGTTCTGAATTGAGTTCAAGAATATTACGTGTGTGATAATTTCATAATGTATACGTAATAATATCAAACAAATAATACTAAAACTGCGCGAAGATATTAAACCTAATGTAATGCAAAGAGATGATAAATTCGTTATTAATAAATGTCAAGAACCGCATCCTTGCGCGTATGCAATAAAAAGGATGCAATAAAAAAAAAAGAGAAAGAGAGGAAGGGAGAATATTTGCAAGAAAAAATTCCCACACATACGCAAGTACGTGCTACACGTGCACGTGTGTGTGCACGTACGTACGTGCAGTGACCCTCTCGTTCGAAATTCTCCGAAATGTCACACACGTAGTTTACGAGCGATATAGCGTCGGATAACTGGTCGAACATCTTTTTTAACATGCCATCCTGTTGCTTTTTTCTCTTTTTAAAACAAAGTTGAAAGCACTCGTGCGATTTTATACGGGCGCAGATGTATTCTGATAAGTCTCCTATCTCTTTGATCCTATATACATGTGTATTTTACATGACTTAAAAAATAATTTGTGTGTACATTGAAGATTATTTTATCATTTTACAAAGTGTCTCGAGAATTTTGCCTCGTCGCAGACAGTCGTACACGTGATTTAATTCGGTTGCAAAGCGTAAAATGATTCAATTTAACGAATGAAATTATCGCTTTTACTTAATATTCCTTGTTTAATTATCAGCTACAGCGAGTAGATTAATGATTTCCGTATCTCTCTACTTCTAACAACATCTGCGCTCTCACAGTTTCCATTGCGTCACAAACGCGTGGACGAAGCGCAATTTGCGAACTTTTTGACACACATGATGATACTGCCGTGTGTCAATAATTGTAATACCTATTTGTCATTTTCGTGCGATTGGCTCCGTATGATCCGCGTGATTCAAGAGCGGGGAGTCATAAAAGATTCTCTCTCCCAACGTAATTCTTTCTCATTAAACACAACAATAAAGTTGTGTATCGTCGTAAATCTATTAGATGCTATTTCAACCTTGGATTAATTTTACGTCCGCGAATATAAAAGCTTCTTATGAGAAGTATAATTGCAGAAAGGGAGAGAGAGAGAGAGAGAATTGTTTCATGGTAAACGAGTGCACAACGTTCGTGCGCTTCAATAAGAAACATCTGCGACAATCATCACGCGTCGATTGTGATCACGCCTTGATCTTTGGAGTGTCAATTAATCGCGACGAGGTCAGCCGTCAGAAATCGGCAACGATCAGACGGTTCATTCGCAAATTTCGTGCAACAGCTGTGTCTTCCTGCGACCGCGAAACCAGAATTCGATACGAGACATAAAAAAATAAAAAAAAAAAAAACGAAATATTTTTGCCGACTATTTTGTTGCGTCGCACACCTATATGTCCATCTCGTCGATGAAACACGTAACATATTTTTATCTCTTTAGATTTCACCATGTGCTATTTTCGCATCGGTCAACGGACGACGCGTCCGTTGCATTCTCGAAGCAATGACGAAATGGATGTACGGAATTTGCACACACAAGATTGCTCCGATTTGTTTGCGACGTATTTTTCCAATATACTCAAGATATCTCCTTCTTTAACGAAACTTAAATAAATAAAACAAGTACGGCTTTGTAAGCAAATGATGAACAAATAAGCGAATTTATTACTTTGAAATTACAATGGACTTCCGCTACGAACAAAATTTTTATTGTGACTTTTTCTGTAAGTTAAATAACAATGTATTATTATTATCTTTTTTTAAGTTAATTAAACGCATTAGAATTTTGCACATATATATATATATATATATTTTTTTTTTATCTCTATTTTATTAAGCAGAAGTGTTTTGTTTTAATATTTAATTTTACAGTCTGAATTAGATTACTCTTTTTATTTCAATTATTTTGATATTAATCTCTATCAAAGTTTGTGTCGATTGTGTCAGTCAGAGATTGCGGTTTTTGTCTCGCGTAAAATTATATCGTGCGGCTCTGTGCGACAACAAGATCCGTGAAAGGAAACCGGTGATTAGCTCCGGATACACGGCCGTAATTCGACGTGCGAACGTGACGAGCGCTCACCTGCGCGTGTATTGAGCGTATACGTACGCGCGTGTAGGTGTGTAATGCGGTGAGCCTAGCATTATCAAGTGGCAACGGGAAACGTGCGAGATGGCACGCACGACCGATCGCTTTATAGATCGCAGCCGCGCATAATATATGCCTCGTCGCAAAATCGTTTCTCGTCAATTTTGTTAACGACGTGAAGCGATACCGACCGAATCTTCGAATTATGCGCATCCGGTCGTTCTGTTTGTCGTCGACGAGACACCGCCTTATTATTCTCGGCTGTTCCAAAGTGAACCTGTTACACCGAGTGACAGGTTTAAATGTATCCTTTCTCTCCGTAGGTTTCCGATAACTTAATGGATCAATAAAAAAAAACTATTGGGCAATTTTGTATCACGTAACGCGTACGGACAAGGATAACGCGCGAGACGAGAAATATAGTCAAAAGTGGACAAGGATATCGTAAATAATATCACGAGACTCGGAAGAAATGAAGCGACAAAGCGAGCACATGATCGTTTAGTCATGCCTCGTTTGCGAATTTTTTTTCGCGAAGATGCGCGAGACACGCCTAAATGTGGCCGATTGCCAGTCGCATATGCGATGTGGCAGGTAGTAGGACAGACAGATGTGTGTCTGGAATGTCTCTCGGCGCGAAGTTCCTGTCCTGAACTCGTCACTTTTGCGAAACAAAGTTTCTATAAAAAGACACGAGATTCGCACGTGATACGAATTTTCGGAACACCTTTCTCTCTCGAGAACAAATAATTTTTATTTAAAAAAGAAAATCACGATAATAATTACACCGAGATTAAGTAACTAAAATCACATATCGCGGAAATGAGAGTGCAAGGATCGCACTTGTCGATATCTACACAATATAAAGTATCATCGTATCTTTGTGTGATAATGCAAAAAAAAAAAAAAAAAATTCGCGTCACGAAAATACGAACAACGCGGTTCCGATTGACAGAGGCGTCCATTAAAAAAGCAGTTGGCGCGACAATAATTACAATAATTACAATAATTTGCAAAAGCAATTTGACCGTAGAAAAACGGATCGACGCGATGCACTTTTGGAATGACTTTCGGGTGATTGATTTAGGAACTATAGAGAAAGACCGCTTAATAAAAAGAAACGAGATAACGCGTCAGCTTTACACGCCTTTGTGTTACAAACGAGTTTTTGCGGTCGCTCGGACCGGCCAAAACATGTAATTATAAACTCTTTTTATTGGAATGCGTGTGTTACGATAGTGTGTGCGTGCGATCGGAGAATGCACACGTATATGCGTGCGACTTCGGCGCGAGAAAGTTATCCATTATCTTTCATTAAGCTCGGGCAAACAAAAATGATCGGCACTTTTCGCGCGAAAATGCGCATATTTATACAAGATTTAATGTAACATTAATGACAGTTGAGACAAGAAATTCAATTTGTAACATTAATTAAAAAATCGCGTTGAGATAGACGCGATTTTTTATATCATTAATCGTAATATTTGTTACATTTCTTATTTTATTGCGAAACAATAGAATATTTTATAAATATATTCGTAATAAAATAAAAAATGTAACAAATATTACGACTAATGATATAAAAAAATGTGGAATGCAAGAAAAAATATATCTAACTTGATGTTGGAAAAAACAAAACGCGAAATAAAAGTCTCGATTTTGAAATTTGGGGTTTTAGAAGTCAGGGGGATTTTACATGCGTGCGTTTGTCAGTCGCGCATCTTGCGCGAAAATTGCACATTTATGGCCATAAATTGCCATTTATGGCTATGCTCTTTTTCTCTTTTTTTTTTCGAAGAAACACGTGATTGCACGGTAAACACAGTCATCGGCCTGCGCTTCGCACGAGACATGCCGTAGACACGTAATCATTACTCAATAATCACCCGACTAATTATAGACACGTGTGTTAATGGCCGAGGAAACTATTGACAGCGCGCGTGATGATTTACTCCATCGTATCGAGTTTCGCAAAATATTTTCATGCTGTCTTTTGTTCAGATCGTTAAGATTCAAAAGAGAATTGTTCCAAAAATATCACGAAGAGATAAGATCGCGATGAAAACTTGTACGTCGACTGTAACGTCATCAGAGACTATTTCGACGTGAAGATCGTGCGTCACTAGAAGAAAACATCTCCAAGGATACCTTTGAGATAAGAATCTTAATATTTACGCATACATATGTGCACTTAAAACAAGATAAAATCTAACTTCAAATTGAAACCGACTTTGTGAACTATGATACGCCGGTGATAGTCGGTAATAAAAAGTAAAAAATAATTTTACCAACGTCGAGACGTCTCGATCATTTATTTTTGACACACACACACAGACATTTTGACATTTTCACACACACAGCCGATCTAATGTAATTAAATTATAATAAAAAAAAAAAAAAAACATATTTCGCTCATATTTCACAGAACATAATAATAATTTTATAAAAATAATATGTAATAATAATTTTGTATAGAGAAGAATAAAATCTATTAATTGCCATTACACGTAAAAAAGTATAAAGTATACTGTTTCAAAGATATAATCTTTATAGAAATTTAGTGTGGCCAAAATAATACTTATTTTGAGTTGAACAAAAGTATTATCCAACAGTGATTTTAATGTTCAAAATAAATATTATTTTGACATACTAATAAATACATTTCTATTTAGGATTACATCAATACTTATCTTTGAATCAAACAAAATGCTTATCGTCGTTTGCTGTTCTCACTTTGATATCAAAATTCAATTATAATTGATCCCTATCACGCGTGTTAGAACATGCGTCAAAGTTTCGTGACCATCAAAATAATATATTTGCGCGGTACGCGAATAAATGCCAATTGTTTTAGAAGCTACTAAGAAAATTGTTTCAAGATCAAAGATGAGGGATTCTGTTTTAAGCTTCAGCAATAAATGCGAAAGATACGCGTAATTTTAAATATTCATTCATTTTTTTAAGATTTACATTTTTAACTTCAGAAAATTAATTAACTCTTTTTGTTGGAAATATCGCGAAGAAATTAACATTGTTATTCCGCGAAATCGTGTAATGCGCTTTGATTTTTCATCGCGACAAACCTTTGTTCCCCGAGATATGCACGAGACGTTTTTTTTATCATTAAGATTTTTATACAACAAATGTGTTTGGGCGTCTCTGTGATTGTGTTCAATGAATTGTCAATTACTTTGCGGAAACAATTCAAGTGCGTCTTCTTAATAATTCATCTCTTTTAAAAAATTAATACATGTGACATACACATGTCATACATCTAGATTAATATTATATATCAAAAAAGATGTATACAAATATATATCAATTATATTTATATATTGTATAAAAATATATATTATATTTATATTTATATATTGTATATGCTATATGTATATATAATACTTATTAGTATAATAAATATTTATACTCGTTAAAAAATTAAATATTTGGATAAGGCGATACGAGCAATTACACTAGACGTTAGTGTATTTTTTTTTATTTTTTATTCTTCAAAAATTATTAAATCAGACGTTTCGATCTATATTTTAAGATCTTCAATGATTTGTTTATATTATTATCTCTGCATCTCTATTTAATATAGACAATCACTGAAGAAGATCTTAAAATATAAATCGAAACATCTGATTAAATAATTTTTGAAGAATAAAGAATAAAAAAAAATACACTAAAATCTAGTATAATTGCTCGTATTGTCTTATCCGAATATTTAATTATTAATATATATTATATATTATACATATATAGGTACATATGCATATATTTTATATATTTTATATAATATGTATATAGTATGTATATTATATTATATATGTACATATATATATTAATTGTGTTTTATATTTTGATACTGATACTATTATATTTCTGAACGAGCAAACGTTGCTTCGAGATTATGATTGGATGTAATAACACAGGCGGCTATACGACGAAGCAATTTGTACCAGCTGGGACATAACATTTGCGAGAACATTGCATGTGCACAAGGCTGCATATAGGAGGTTACATTGCATAGTAACAATTCTACAATTGATGCAGGATTTCCCAAAGACAATCTCTCTTGCATGCGTGAGAATGTTTCTTACACGCAATAGACCTCAACAACGAAGTCTTTCTAACAGCATGAGAAAATTGATGATAAATTTACAGATTATACAAACACAAATTTGCTAAGAAGTTGTATCTGCGAACTGCAATGTGTATGAGAAGAACCTTTGTAAGTGCAAAGACCTTGCAACCTTGCGGGGTCTCCACAAACTTACTCTATCTAGTCCCATAGAAGTCACACCTGCCGTCGTAGAGTCGCCTCTGGTGGAACAAAGCAAATTTTGTCAATGAGATGAAGAGATCTTTTTTATATAAACTATATAAATTTTTATATATAAAGTATATAAATTATTAAAATTGGCATTTCAAGTTAACATATTGGATTGTCCGAAAAGTACTTAGCGTTTTTTAATGAATTTTTATTAATTTTTATAGACTTTTCTTACCGATTCATATAATTTAACTTCCTGCTTACATACGAAGCTGTTCAATGATGTTTTTAATATTTGTGCGATGTCTCTTGTACATGTCTCTTGTGACCACTTACGATAATGTCATTTATTGAAAAACGCTACAACTTTCCGAACAATACTCTCTCTCTCTCTCTCTCTCTCTTTTCTAAAACATTTTTGTAAAAGAGAGATGAAAAATTGTGAGATATAGTAAGATATATGACTAGATCTTATACTTACTTGAACGCTTTGCTACGGCGAATGATCTGATAGTACTTGGCCAGCTTCATCAGCAACAAGCTATAGTGGACCGTGCTGGCAGCCAGAACATCATCGGCTAGATCGGGCAGATAGAACGATTTCTCCGCTCGCTGTTGCCGGCGCGCGAGCTCTTCTTTCTCCAGCATCTCGTCGTGGAGCTTCATGTACTTTTCCTTGGCACGGGACAACCTGTTGCTGTGCTTGGACTCGGATGGTGCTTGGACAACCGGTTCGCTCGTCATCTCGTTACCAACTAACGTGCGTACACACATGGCGCTTTGCTGCCGATGTATCGACAAATAATCCAGTAGTAATCAAGTAATTTCTTTTCGGATCAAATCTGCTGATCTTTGTTTGTCGTCTAAAGTGCGCTTTCGAATACGATCTCTCTTTTTTATCAGGTACGATCGATCTTCTTGTCCGGACACAGATGTTCTCTCGCGTTACCAATCTCCGCTCCTCGCTTTTATCCGATTCGGTAGAGCTCCGGTGGAAGCCGCGGATGGATTTTACGAAACCCGCTTCGTTCGCCGGTCACGTTTTTGATAATCGCGCACGACTGTTCTCTCTTGCGAGAATAACCGATCGTCGTCAGGGCACGTCGATCGCGTGGAACCAAAAGAGAAAGAGCGAACGAAGCGAGAAATTCCAACTCTTTCTCCGTCCGATTATTGCCAGTCGAGTGCGCCGCGTCTCCGCCACACTCCGCTTTTATCTCACTCCTCTCCCTCCCCCGTCTCTCCCGTTCGTACCGATGTGACCAACCCTATGCGGTCTGCCGTGCGAAAGAGTTGAGAGGTAACGACGATGACGAGACTCTTTTTTATCCAAGAAAGAAGGGATCTTCGAAGGAGCTCGGAAAGGATCTCCTGATGGACTTTCCGAGATGACTGTACGAATTTTCTGTTTGTGTTTTGACGTAAACGTTTCGTCAAGGAAAAAACATCAGGGGAACGAATTGAAAAAAAAAATCGCTTCTTATTTTGTTACATTGCATATTTGAAAAAACTTCTTGCAAACTTTAATCGCAAGCATCGCGTGATACGTCGCAGACGATGGAAATTTACACATCAAGTTTAAATCGCATTCTACTATGTTATTGTAAAAAAACAAAAAAACAAAAAGGAAACCAAATTATACGCAGAAGGAATACGCGCGCTTTAATACGAGATTTTACGCAAATGTAAAACAAGACGGTCGAGACCAAAAATCACGAGCGGCATGTAAATGACACGTGATGATCCATTCAGATTTCGCGCGGATTTTATTGTTTGAGAAACCGTTGACGATCGCGAGTGTCAATGGTTCGAGAATACCTTGCAAAAAAAATGTGATAATTGTTCGTCAGGTTTGCGCGCGCAAATATCTTTCGCAAATAGAACAGCACGGTACAAAAATGCGTTTCGCTAATTTCATCAGATTGAGAAAGTGATCCGCGTGAGTCAAAATTTATTTAAAACTAACGGCGACAAGTTTCGCAGAAGGTGTAGAATAAATGACTCACAAATATCGATAATTTATCGTATCGCAAATCGTTACTCGCATTGCGTCAGAACAAAATATATAGATATATATATTTTGCATTACATCCCAATTTGACGTTGTAAATAAGTCTGATTGACACGAATATTGATTAATGTAGATACGCGTGTCTTATTATATTCTTTTCTACGTGTAACATATACATATCTGTCGCGTTGCGAAGATGCGACTTTTTGTGATAACAAAGCTTGATGGGTCTAGGAGAAAGTAAAATTGATTTTAATTCAAATATGGAAAGCGCTACGCTGATTTCCGATCCCATAGATGCTATTGTATTCTTCAAGTTTAGACGTTTTTCGAGTGAGAGTTGGTGAAGGCTTCCGGTAATCAATCAATGAAAATTATTGTTAAATTACTCCCGGGACAGAGAGCCGGTTGCCTCGTTGTAAATTACGCAACGCACACGTCCCATACATGCGTCGCATATATACACATATGTATTCCGAGATAGAAATCTCAGTTTTGAGAACTTTTAGTCCGAAAACGCGATGAGAGATCGATTAATAATTTGATAATCTCCGCAAAAGTGTTCCGAAAAAGCTTTTATCTGTAAACTTGCCGCTTAAACTGAGTTACGCCATATCCGTCGCGCTAAAATAAATTCGCGCACACTCGGGTCGGTCCTCGACCCGTCGATCTCGTAACACGAAATTCGTACTATTTTTCCTTTCCTTATTGATTTACCCTAAAATATCGAGGTATAAAGTCCGATAGAGATGCGATGCGTCACACGAATGAGCGTTTGTTTACGTAGAAAACGTGTCTACATTGTTTGCCGTAATAACGGATCTCGCGATGATTTATTGTCGCATCCTCGCAACTCGACAGATTTATATATTTTATAAGTAGAGAAGAATATGGAGATAAGTGCAAAAATTATATGGTAGATCTAATTATCGCGACTGATATGACACATAGTTTGTTGTTATCGCTAACTCGGTCAATGATATTTACTCTGTTATTATATTTATTTATATTCGCTGATTGCTTTTCCATCGAGAAAAAGCAAACAGAGACTATCGGAGAGATTAGTCGCTGAAAAAACAAGCAATAAATAAATGGCGCAGATGAGAGAATATACGCACAATTTTAGAACGAAGCAAAGGCGTGCGTGATTAACGCACGCATAGTTGCACAGTTGTTATTCGAGCGTGCATTGACACTTAACACGCGCGCGCGTAACAATTCGCACCTACCTACGCGCGTTTTTGCTGATCAAACGCGCCTCGCTTTACACGGTAATGAAATCTTTCATTTAAAAAAATTGAGACTTAGTTCGACATATAAAAATTGCAAAATGTTTCGTGCAAACAAGATTCGAACATACGGTCTCAGTTTATTTCAAAGGAAAGCACATAAATTTCTGCATAAAAAAAATACAATGCGTATATTATATCATTGCATGTTATTATATATGTTTGTCTTAACTAAAATCCTTTAAGCACAATATTTATATCTCTTATTTTTTGACGCTATATATTTTGTCGCGCACGTATACGTGTTTTTTAACGAACGAAGATAAATGCGGCGACACTCTTTTGGCAGCGTGCCAAACGTCATATTTATCCTGGATGACTTAATATTAGACTTAGCGAGATTTGTGCGCGCGCAAACAAATGTTTCAAATTGGTCTTGTAGTATGAGTGGTCTACAGTAACTTAAAAAAAAAAAGAGCGAAAATTACAGTAATTCACGTAATCAATGATCATTGAATCTCATAGTGTTTTGTTATATATTGCAATGGAAATTCGCGAAACATAAAATCGTTCTCTGTGTGTATGTGTGCGCGCGTGTTAAAGCACACAGTTAGGAGAAATTTGCCTGAATATTCTTGTCTGAATACGACAATCTGTCAGTTTTGACACTGCCGAGCTGCTCAGCGCTGTTGCATAGCGGTGTAAGCTGTCGACCGCAAACGTTTTAGCAAGATGGCACGGATGGAAAGTTATATGTCTGCAATTACTATCTATTTATAGTTTACACATGCGTTGCTCCAACTCAATAAAATATTGTTTTCATTGATCTCTCGTCTCGACGATTTTTAAGAATCTCTTTTATTTATGTATCACGGATATATAGAGCTCTTGCGACCAAAGTGGCTTAATGTTAATTAATATTCTTCGCTGGCGGCACGCTAATAAAGACAATCCTGAAAGGAGAAAGCGTGCGCGAGAAGTGTCGTTGATAAATTTGTTTCGAGTGCCGGTGATTAAGTAGGTCACGCACACGAGACATTACAAATATGTACATGCATGAATTATGAATTGCGCTCTAAACGGCACGCGACTATTTTTTGGTTTTTTTTTTTTTTGTTTCAGCGATTTTATTTTTCATCTGCGTCCTGAGATCATCGTTTTCCTTCGCGTTTTTTTTTTTTTTACCCAATTCTGTCTTGCGTCAAAATGCGAACAGTCGAGAGAATTGTCGAATTTCGTTTATTAAAATAATTGCATATGCGAAAAAAAAAAAAAAAAAAAAAAAAACAAAATATGCATATATACAGTGATAAAATTATTATTGCCGAGAAATTTATTTTTAATTTATACATTGCATGCTACAATAATTCACATATATTCTACGTTTTCAAGAGTCGAGAGTATATAATAATGAAAAAATAATGTATAGAAATAAACTATAGAGAGAGAGTATGATCACGAATGCGCTTGCCCAACATCGATCTATATAAAATACAAAAAAGAATGAAATCAATTACTTTTAGCTTTGATCCATCGCGTTTGTTTCGTTCATGTTACTGCTGGCGCAGTCCTTTTGTATTATCTCAAAGAGTGGCTGCAGGTCTGGCGCGAGCTTAATCTGAGCAACGAATTCGCTCAGTGATGGATTTTTATCTGCAGACAAATATTATATCGTGTAAATATTAATTAATATAAATTAGTCTTAATTAATAAGTTTTTTTTTTATTATCTTCATCTGGTTCTTTCAAGAATTTTGTTTACCTGCATCGGGAATAGTTAACAACGCCGCAACAGCTCTCAGAGCGGAGCGTTTTAATTCATCTTGCTTCTCATATTCCTGTTTCACCGAGTTTGCCTTTACTTTCATAGTGCAAGTATTCTTCAGTGGTTCAACCAATCTCTCCAATCCTGCAATAATGTAATGAAAATTTAAGGATTTAACGTTCATACTAATAAAGTAAATGTAATTAAATATATATTTTCTTAATTTTCTGACATATATGAGAAAACAATTTGAATATGAATTTCGGTTTAAACAATCATATATGAATCGTGCGCGATACTCACTTTGCAAGACTGCGGTTGGACACAATTGCGCGAGTCGCGCTGTCATAAGGTACGTTAACATCTTGATATCATAATGATCTCGGAGACCGCTTTCCACGTGATTGAGAAACTCGAAAACATCCAGTCTGTCGAGACACGAATCCAACAAGGTGTACATGCATTCAAACGCAGCTTTACGAAGATCCAATCCGTCGTCCACTGTGTGCTTGAACGGGCCCATCTCAACCTCTCTTATCAGCTCTTTCTGAATAAAGCCAAACATTTATTACATTATTGTAGAGTTCTATAAACGACAGATATACGATCTGATTCAGGTTCGGCTCCATTTAATTCAGATTTAAATTCCAGCTAACCTTAATCTTGGTTTCCGCGTAAAGATGCGGCAGAACTACGTCTAACAGATCTCTTATCAACATGGGTTTATTATGCGCTGCGGAATTAAATGCAACCAGCGCTACTCTTCGCACGTTAAGATCAGAATCCTCTAAAGCGACTAAGAAGTTACCTATACATTGTTTCAACATAGGGTCGATTGGTTGTGGCTGCAATACACATTTATACAATCATGTTAAATGACGTCGTAGATACTTGCAATGCACAATAATTATTGCAATTATCGGTAAAATACCTGATCGGAAATTGTGAATTTAACAGCTGTAACTGTTGTTGTTCTCATTAGCGCGGATGGCGACTTGAGCGATTCTTGTAATCTCGGCAAAAGAGTGGCAGGATCTATCAGCGTCAACTTCCCGAGACACTCGGCCACAACATTGCGAGTACCTTCTTCCGTGCACTCGCAATGCCTGTACAAAAGCATCCAAATCGAAGGCACGAAATTCTGCAAGTGCGACACGCCGGATGGACTGGCCGATTGACTCGTGATAATCTGCAGAAAGCAAAGTATTTTAAAAACTAAATTTCAGACTACATTTTAACGTGCTTCAAATCGATTTTTACCTCTTTCAACGAATGCAAAAGCAAATATTGGCGTTTCGGCTGCGCCTCGATCTCGTTAAGTATAAAAGGCAGGTATTCGGGAAGATTTCCAATCGCGATATTTCCCAAGGTGTAACTGGCCGCGGATTTAACCTCTTCCGAGTGTGACGAGAATGAGTTTATAATCGTGTGTTTCAGTGAACTAATTCCACTGAGGTCTCTGTGGATATATAAATTTCTTGAACAATAAGTGCGCGTTCTTAGAAAAATGATGAATAAAGAAGTCAACTGTTTTCTTACACGTGTCTTCCAATTTCTCCAATAACTAATAAGGCGAAAATGTGTGGCGCGGGATCCGTAGGATTCTGAAGATCGTTCTGCAGCATCTGGTGCACGATACAATGCGCTTCGTGCGGCCACGGAATTGTCAGTGCAGCAGCGCATTTCGCGAGAGAATGATAAGCTTGTTTATGAAGTACTTGTTGTGAAGAAGACTGCTTGACCGGTTGTACTAACATATCGAGGAGTTCGTTATATCCAAGACCTGGCAGATTCGCTTGAACCAGAGCTTGGAAAAACTCAAGCATCGAATTTAATGCAATACCTGTTTAACGGAAAGTCATGTATAAATTTGTAAAACGTATTGAAATTTTTTTTTTTTTAATGGAACAGGATAATCCAACCTTGAAGAAGTGGCGATTTCACCAGGACAATTATTTCTGGTAGAATATGATCCGAAACTCTGGTTAAAGCGGCTGGATGCAATTTCGCAATAGTAGTGAGAAGATTCAGTGTTAACTGTGCGATATGCAAGTCTGATTCGTTTAATAACGCAGGTAACTCCATGGTAACCTACGCAAGTCGAAATTGATTACGCAAAAGAAAAAATCCATATCTTGTTAAATATATCAATGTTTGTGTAATGTTTCTATTTACTTTGTCAAGAAGATCCGGGTACAAAGCTGAACTATAATTGCAGACCAACGTATCCAGCAGAGGTAAAGAAGAAAGCTTTAAAGCTCGTTGATTTTTTCTTAAGAAAGATCCAAGAATAGGTATTGCCTCTTCCTGCAAGGAGAAAAAATTGATATCTTGCAGTGAAATCATAACATTTCTTAACGAGTCTAAATCTGTTTCAAAAACTTTACCATGATTGGTTTTAAATCGACTCTCAACGGAGACGAGGCTATACACGTTAGAGCCTTGACGGTAGTAAGTCTAGTTATCTCGTTGCGCAACCTGTCCAGAAAGATAGGTAGGCATACATGCAATTTGTCCGACAGAGTGTCTCCAAAATGCGCAAGAATCTGTCCCATGCAGGCAATGGCTCTTTCCTTTACTTCCTGATCTATATCTGCCGTCCTAAGCCTCATCAAAGTGCAATGATATATTTCGTTGGATAACGAAGTAAAGCCACGATAGAAAGGTTTGTCTGTAATATCACAAAGACGATTTTTACATTTTACAATTTTAAAAACGTAAAAACTGTATATAGAATTCAGCTTACCGTGAGGTCTGATAACTTGTACAAGCTGTTGCAGTACGAGCAATGCTTCGGCGGCGATCTTGTAGAAGGAATCTCCTACAGCTAATATAATTGGAGGTGCCAAAACGGGCATGTGAACGTGAAACGCTTCCGGCTGATGTGTTATCAATAGTGTGTGCACAAAAGCTAAAGTGTCGATCTTCATGTTGGAAGAAGAGTTCTTGTCCCCTAAAGAATATTGTATACCAGGAATCAGTGCTGGGATGTGATTAGTTAAAGCACCAGGTAGAACGAGCACCAATTCTCTTAGCAGTGAGAAACAATCTTGTCTGGTCTTGATGCTTTTCTCCTTCATTTGACGATGCACCGCCTTTACTATTAACGGCACTTGTTGTTGTAGCAATGAAATGGGTCCGTCGTCGTCTTCCATTGCGTCAGGATCGAGCGGCACACCAGTAGTTGGTCTAGTTTGTCTCAGCAAAGCGATATACGCATGAAAGATGTCAGATTTAACATTCTCTTCTCTTTCTGATAAAATGAAATATAAGAAGTTTTATTAGAACGTTTTACTTAATTACGTTGTTTTTAAATCTAAATAAACTTTTTATAAACTTACCTTTAAACCTGGCAATTAATGCAGGTGAAACTACTTTGTACAGTTCTGGTAGCAACTCTCTTCTGCTAGATACAACAGCTTCCAAACATTTTGCAGCTGCTCTACGAACTTTCCAACTCATGTCATCGTCATCGGAATACTCGTCTTCGGCATCCTCTTCTCCGTCCTCTTCCACCTCCATTGCCACACCTTCTCCATCCGAAAAATCGTTGTTGTCGTCATCATAGTTGTAATTTGGATCGTATGTAATATATATCAAGCAAATCTCTATAATCTAAAAAAAAAAAAAAGATTTTGTTTAATATGTATAAAATATATAAATATTTGTAGTAACAGGTGTAAATATATATATACGCTCAAATTGTATACTTTATTTATATGTGGTGTGATTTCTTTCGGACATCTATAAACAAAAGATTCAAACGCTTGCAAACAATATTCTCTCAATTCATCATCGTCTTCGTTACTGTATCGAACAATTAGAGGCATAACACGTTCTATTTGTTCGCCAAATCTATGACCTGCTTGTCGGCTGTAATAAATAAAAACCAAATAAAATAATATATTTTATCTTTTTTATTAATTATTTAGATACGACAAAAAAGAATCATCAGCTACTAACCAGATAGAAGCAATACACTGGATATAAGTACGTATAATATTCTTTGACGTTTGCTTTTGAAGACCTTCGAGAAGATGATCCAGTAATTGGTTGTATAACTGACTATTGCTGGATGTCAGAAGGTGACTCAGTGCTACTATAGTGCGTTTGCGAACCGCTTGTCGTGGTGAGGACAACTGCGGCAATAATGCTGTCAGAATTGTAGAATGAAATGTGACTAACAGAGCGCCGAATCGACACAATAAATCGGCCACAATGTCCAGAGCTTCAAGTTGCACGGATACATCCTCTTGCTGAAATCGTGTTTCATATAAAGATATATTATTATTTTTATTGTTGTTACAGCCACAAGAGTGGCATACTTTGAACTGGCTTCAAAAAATATGTAACGTACTTTTTCAATGGCGCTGCTTAATTTTCCTGTAATGCGTCTGCAAACATTAGCGACTAGTGCATTACAACCCAAAGGAAGCTCGGAAATAACAGTTTTCAAACCGATGCTTGAAATATCTCGTAACTGTTCCTTGTCTGATACCATGTTACTACATAAAGCATCCACAATTGTTTCCACTTGATAATCCTTTACTTTATTTACTAACGGACCCAAACTAAAAAGTTATAATCATACAAAATATACATATAATAGACATTTGCAAATCTAAATCATTTTTTCCTTATTCTCAACCAAGATATTTACCATTTTACAGCAAGATTCTGTACTTCTCCATTTTTGTCCTCCAATAATTTAAGGAGCATTTTTACAACTTTACGTTCAGAATCATCATCCAATTTTATACTATCTTTTTGTAATTCACTCATCAAATCATTAGTTGCCATAAACCTAAAGTCCTTATCACTGGATGTCATCTAGAAGAAATTATATAAACTATATTATAAACAAAAGGAAAATTGATTAAGTATTAATTCCTCTATGTATTACTGCTATAATCTTTAGATTTTATGTATATAAATATATATGAATATGTATATATGTACATATGTATATATGAATAATATATATTATAAAGAAGGTTCACATATATATGCAATATTCTTATTAGTGTATGATTTATTGTATAAATTGTTATATATCACTACTTTATTGAAAGATCTTTTATTTAAATATTTAATAATTATAACATACAGCTGAGGTAGACTTAAATTAGAATTGAAACATTTTTGCAACTTTGCAATTTAAGTCAAATGAACAAAGAGAGACAATATCTTTTAAATGCACTTAAGGATCTTTTTGTTATTATTATGTATATGTATAAAATTTTAGGTCACATAGTATTTTCTGTACGATTAGAAAAGAAAGATGCAAATTTATTAAAATAAGCGCTTATTGTACAACAAATCGAGATTACGTCGAGTTAGTAAACTTGAGAATAAAAATACTAAGAGGTTATGTACCTCAAAAGCAGAGCAAATTATGATTTGCATAGATGTGTTCGAATTGCAAATAGAGACATTTTGATTTTCTGTTAATTGCTATTATTCTATTATTATGCTTGATTACCTTTTCCAGCAGGTTTGCTATTTGATATGATACACTAGCCATCGTTGCGGAGCTTCTTTACAGCCGGTTCAACGACAATCAGATCAAGTCCGGTATTCTGCGGCGTGTATTGTAACGCAACTGAAAAAAAGAAAAGAAAAACAAACTGATCCCGGGTGACACAATACGCGACACCAAAATTTGTTGAATAGTTGCACGGATCGCAGAGATCACAGTAGTACTTTATTAATTCTTTTTCTTTTTGTTTTCTTTCGTTTTTTTTTTTTTTTTTTACTGAAACTCCAATATCGGCAGCATCTCAAACGCGCCGTCAAGTGCGGTCAAGTGTGATGCTGAAATTTTGACGGTAACTGACGGTAGCATGTAGAACTATTCGCGTTCTTAAATCTGCCGCGAGAGAGTCCACATTAATTAACAAACCGCGATTATTTATTTTATGTATGTATGTACACATTTTGAACACGTATAATTATTTTAAATGTAATATACACATACGAAGTAAAAATATATAGTACATAAATTTATACAACATGCATCACGCGCACAATATATTTTATAAAGCAAAAATGTTAATTTTCAAATTTGATATTATTCCGTTTCGCGATCTAGTTTTTGTCTTACAATTATCTTGTTGTTTATTTTTGAAGCACAATATACAAATTGACAATTATGAAAAACAATTGTGAAAATGATCAAAGCAAAAATACATATTTTAATTTCAAACACACCAAGCGATTCATTTCTTAACTAATACAATTAGTACACGTAGGATTTTGGAATTGATGCGGAATGTAATAAAAAATAGTCGATATTTTAGAGACACATTTTGACTGTACAATTTAATGAGAATGACAGAGAATAAAAACATACGGATACACTGTGTTTGCTCTCAAAGATATCGTTTGCATATAATATAATCATATAAGTCTTCCTGATACCGTAGCACAACTTGTGATACAACAGACGGCTGTAATTGTTTGTTCAAGGAATGAAAACAAATTAAAATTATGCAAAATTATTTATATACATATATATATATATATATGTGTATGCATACACGTATATATATAAAATATGTCTCAAAACTAGCGATATCAGTTTTAATATCAGATTGTTTAGAATATTCTGAGATTATACATCGGTAGTTTTATAAGACACTTTGTGTATATACGTATATATATAATTTTACATACGCATGTTACATGCCCGTTACTTTTACATTTCAGTTTTAAATTTTCGGCTGCTCGAAAAGTTTTCATCTTAAA